>JAVQKC010089248.1:0-12674 GCA_036025475.1 Philypnodon macrostomus
TCCCCCGCACACTTGGGCGTACCCCTCTGTGTCTTCGGCCCTGCCTATTTTTGTGGAATTTTTGAAAAATTGTCTGGGGGCGGAGTTAGCCTCTTACAGGGGGGTTAGCTCCACTTTAAAAGCATTAGATGTGGGCCTTTGTTATGCCTACTATCACATTATGACAAGTGGCATACTTTGTACTTATTAGTGTAAGTGCAACACAAAGGATTGACACGAGTTTACCAACGTTTTGAAAAGTAAGCATTTTTACAGTAGCAGAATTTTCAGTGTAAGGCAATGACTGAATAGCACCCCCTTGTGAATAATTTACTGTCTGTGGATTATTCATTCATTCATCCATTTTATGGTATAAAAAATTACTGAAACACACACAATAGAATGGCATGAAAAGTATTATTTATTTTACCTTTTACAGTACTGTAACAAAAAGCAAACCAGAAAACGTGATGAATACATACTTTATTTTCTAATTACAAAAGATGACCAAGGATGCCAATGTTGTGGCAAAGCATTTGAAAAAAAAACAGCTGTAGGACTATTTATTTATGGGTGACAATTACTTGTGGTGGTTATGAGGTCATAGTTCGCTGTATCCAGTCCTATTTGAAGAATCCCAGTTATTCATTTTTTAATGACTGTTGAAGTGGGTGGGGAGACACAGAGGAAAGACTGTCTCTTATTAAAAGAGTATTACAACAGAGCAATCAAAGGCTACCCTTAAAACACAGGGTGATACCAGTCAGAAAAACGAGGCATGGGGCAGGAGGGGTGGTGGGGTTTAGGTTTCATAGTTGGGATTCTTGCGCAGAATAACAAAACCCTCCAGGATGGGGGTGACAGGGAGGTATTCTTCAGTGGCCAGCTCAGCCCTCTCCCCGTGAGCCAGCAGCACCGGTGTGGTATGCGTCTGGAAACCTGTGATGGCCTTGGGTTTACCTGCCTGGCCCACAACATCTACTGCCTACAAACAGAGAGAGACACAACAATATTAGTTTTATTAGACAGAAAATCAGGGAGAGGAGCTCTGCATATTCAACAGTTTGTATATATTTATAGGGAAAGTGGCTATACACTGGGGTGATAAAAGGATCAGGCATTAGCCACATATGGAAAAAAACGATGTAGTCCACTAGCCAACACATTTGGACTCTTCTTTCAAATTATGCGTCTTGTTTCAGCTTCTAACACATTCATTTGAAGAAAAATAAAACAATAAATCCCACCCACTAACAGTTATGCTTGCAGTGTATTTTGCTCAACCTTACCTGTCCAACTCTGACTGATACAGGAAGTGGTCGAAGCTCTTCATCAAAAGTAACCAGCATTCGTGGCTGCATGGCTGCTACCAGGCCATAGAGGATGTAGTGAGATTTCCCCAGGATTACTGTAATGCACACAACCAATATGGAAAGGCCTTAAGAATGATATTAAAGTCAAGACACACAAGGATTAAAAAAGGAGAATGAACTAACTGTTTTTGACGTCAAGGAAAGACACAAGAACTGTGAGGAGTCCAGCCACGGCCACTTGACTCATCAGCTGCCTGTCGCTGTGGTAGGGACACAGTGTCAGCGTGCCTTTGCCCAGATGAGTCAGACCCTGCAGAAAAACCGGAAGTAAAGTTAGAAGACAATTTCACACGTACTGGCTTTAATTGTTGTTCCGAGAGAGCTTTCACAATGCCACCCACCTGAGCCAGACGGACCATGAACAAATTATTAGGGTCCTTGGCATGATACTGAGCTAGCTGCCTCAACATTGCAGCAAGTCTGGCATTATTTGTGCCTATACAAGGGACAAAAATAAGACGTTTTTATTACAACCGACAGATCATTTAAAGTTTTATTTTCTGCAATCGATTCAGTTGCCAGATTCTAAAATAGGAGAAAGAAATAAAAGCAAGCATGTAACGATCTTTAAATTCAAATTCACACTTACCGCTGCCCACCATGCCCATGGCGAAGATGGAGTTGTGGGAAACCTCAGCATCAGCATCATGGGAAAACTTGCTGAGTGTGTCCAGAATGTTGAGTCGGGGATTGGAGACGGATATCAGAGCCAGGGCTAATGGGACGGCTCGCCTCAGAGTTGGCTCGCCATAACGCAGCTGAAATACACATATAGGAGACATATGGGACATTCAATGAATCTGTATTTGTTTCGCGTTAGTGTAAACATGTTCTTAACGAGACTATGTACTAATACTATAGCTTTCACAACATGAAGATATGCATGTTTTTATAGGACAAAAACAGAATTCTACAGTCTCTTTAATGGTGGAAATGTAAAACAATATTGCAAATAAGTATTGTTAGTGTTGTGTGTGTGTGTGTTATGGTCAAATAAGAATTATTATTGTAGACCTGGATTAGTCTAGTGTTTAGTCTTTACTAAGTTTAATTTAGCCCCAGTTCTGTCCAAGTCAAATTAAAATTCTATTGAGGCATCCATAGTTTCCTAATATTGCGTGGCTCTACATTTTATGCTATTACTAACCAGATGTCCAAAGGTTCGCAGAGCCATTTCTGAACCAATCTCCTCTCCCATTGCAATGAGGGCAATGCCAAGAACTGCTACACCCTGAAAATGAAAACAATTACATTTGTATCAACATTTAGCAGTTCATATTGTGGGTAATCCCTTCAACGGTCATAATCTGAAGAATCGTGCACAAACCTGATGGGAGCCCATATCAGCTGGAGTCTCTTTTTTGTCCTTGTCTTTCTTATCCTTCTTGTCCTTGTCATCTTCCTTGTCTTTCTCTTTAGCTTCATAATGCTCACTGCAAATGTGAAGAAGCTGCTGTACCTTTAGGACATTACCAGAACCTGAAAAACACACAAAAAGTACAGTATTATAGCAGACCAGAAAGAAAGGTAAGCCTTGTTGTTAAAAATGTATTCCAAGACTGACCTGCATATGCACAGATATCCACTAATGTGTTTGCAAAGCTGCGGAAAGGTTCAGGAACAACTTGAAGAGCTGCCAGAGTGGTTTCAATGGCCTCCCCTTTACCTGAAGTAGATAAAACACAAAGTGCATTAATAAACTAGAAATGACTACATGTTGTTTAACCTTGGGTATATAGGTATTGTATCATAGATTACCAAGGTGGTTGAGTCCAAGGCCTAAAGGCAGCCATCGGGCATACGTGTCCTTCAGCTCCTGCTCGTTCTTCTCCATGATGGTCTGAACAATGGTGGAGGTCACGTCTCCATTACAAGAGCCCACAGCAATCATACCACATGCAAGAGCGGTCACCCCCACCACCTAGGGAAAAAAAAGGAAAATAAACTTTCATAAAAATTGTAACAACAGCAGAACAATAATTTATGAATAAAATTCACACCTCCATGCTTGATTTAGAGTCTCCCATGACTGGAAGAAGCAAAGAAAGCACATCTTCTCTGTTGGACCCAGCATAGGCCAGGCCGAGACTAAAAACAAAAACATACCATTTTTAAGTAATTTGCCTTTTTGAAAACATAATAGGTGCAAAATTACTGAAGATACTTCTCTTACCCAAAGATGGCACCTATCCTCATGACATTGCTGTTGTGAAGGACATAATCTGAAAGCAGTGCAAGGGCTGGGTCGCACTCATTTCTTACACCCGAGTTTACAATACCACAGGCCAAGAGAGCTCCAGACTAGAAACAAAAGTAAAATGTATAAAAGAAAATACCTTAATAATTAGTCATGTTAAAAGAGTGTGACCAACATACCTTGATATAGTCCTCAGACGAATAAAGGTATTTGTCAATCTGGGTCAGACCACCATCCACATCCCACAGAAGGATCATTCCCAGGGATGCTGCAGCACTCAACATGCCTGGATACAATCAGGTAATCGGTTATTTATCAACTTCTACAGATTTAGAATCGCTTTTATTGCAGTTCCATGTGTCATATCTGTACCATGGTCCTTGTTCTTGTAGAGCCACTTGTTGCCATCATCAGTGAGTAGCTTGTCTTGCCCAAAAGCAGCGTTGACAAAGCCATTAACAAAAGAGGAAGCTAAATTCATACGAGCCGAGTCCACCTGGGAGCCACTGCCTCCAAACCCTGAAAAACAAACAGATTGTTGGTTATATGGCGAGATCTATAACCAAGAATACGAAAAGACTCATACTGAAGCCACAAGTATCTACTCACTGTTGTTTTCCAGATGTGTTTTGTAGATGTCATCTGGGACTTTTGGTTCCATTATATCCAACTATAAATGAAGCAGATAAGTGTGTTATTAGTAAAAAGGGAGTTGCATTTTCTGGACGTGTAATAGTAAAAGTAAACAAGTCTCTCACCTCTCTAGCCAGTGCCAAGAAGTTGCTGTTTAGCTGCACATTGGACATGATCTCTGTTAAGTCCTCATAGTCCTCCACATCCTCATTAAGCTCCAGGAACATGCCGTGACGCCCGAGCATGAAGGCCAACTGTTTCTGAATTACACTGCAAAAAAAAAACAAGCAGTGTGAAAAATATATTGTATACAGACTTCTCAATAAAATATACTGTGAGATATTCTGCAAAATGTTATTTCCATACATGTCTTTGCAGGATGTGAAGATGTTTTCTACAAGCTCTACATCGTTAAGTATAAGTGCCAGTCGGAGAGCTTCTGGATAACGATTGAACTTCCTGAAGATGTTCAAGGCAGATTTCAGCAGTGCAGAGTTTTCAGGTTCAGGAACGTAGCTCACACAACTGAAAAAAATGTGAGCAGTAAAATTAACCGGAGAAAAAAAACCCAGAATAAAGTACTTAAATCACTCTCCGAAGTAAAAAACTCAAACATACCTGGTGAGATAAAGGCAGACTTTTCCATAAGCGTTCTCGTCGATGTAGTCCTCCAGCATATCCAGCCTCTCAATCTCCATGAGCAGATCACAGGCCTCATGCTCAGCGTTGTGTATCATGTTGTAGGGAACTATCTCCTTCACCAGTTTTAGTAGAGTCTCCTGTTGGGTCTTGTCACTCTCTTCCACCTCCTGCCACTCTTTGGCCACTTCACCAGCAAGGTGCCTGAAAAATATTAAGCATTAAACATATCCCTTTGAGGTATGCAATAAAATAGTGGTTCTCAAATCATACGATGACTCAGTTTTATCCCTGTTCTTTTAATCGAAACATACAATGACCGAAAGTAGGTATTTTCACTTATTTATGTTTAATGCAATTTTTGGGGAACAAATAAAAATCAGCAAAACTATTATATTTTAACATTTTCTGTAAGTCACTATTTAAGATTGCATTAAATGTTGTTTACACACAGTTTTTAACCACACATTTGATCACAGAGTACGTCATACCTTACGTATTCATGTCCCCATGAGGCCAACTCTTCTTGGGAGCCAAGAAGGCGGTATTTGAGACACTCTCTCTCACCACTCATGGTCATGGCCAAGACAGACACCACATCGGCACAAAACCTCTACAGTGAAAATATTGAGTTAAAAAAAGCATAGGGTTTAGAAATGTAGACAAAACTTGATTTGTTGTTGTGCCAATATTACAGCTCCTGACCTTGTTCTCTCCAGGGGCCATGCCATCATATATTTCTTTGAGTTTTCCATAATGGGGGCGCAGGAATTTCAGAGGCTTGGGGACTGAAGTCATGGAGGTGGTCGACGAGCGGATTAGTCGACGCAGCTCCTCCAACGAAGGACGATGCAGAGCCGTATTTTTCTCCTGCAAAACCATTTTAAATAGTTACAATTAGAGTTACATAGTGATAATCATAATACTCCAAATACACCAAATACTCACACTCAATCTCTCCACCATCATTTCCAAATCTTCTTGCAGCTGCTTGTCCTCCTCTGACTGAAAATTTTAAAACATTGGCATTTAGTTTAAAACGTTGTGCTTTGGATAATAATACGCTGTTTTCACAATACATAATAAAAAAAGTACAATAAAATAATACTAGTTTGTTAATTAACGTCAACCACAATGATACCATTAACGCAGTGCTTTCAAACTACTGACAGCTTTAGAATAATAATAGAGAACATTGTTAGACTCAGTTATAAAAAATGTTACATATGTTTTTTGCTTCATGGTTTCATATGATGCAGACTGTATTGTGTAGTGTTTGTGTTTTGCTGCTGTGGCATACAGTTTCACTAACATGCTAACAACGCGACCTATCTCCCAGTAAAGACAGCGGTGTTCAGAACTAGCGTGCTAACATTAGCTCATCGGCTCAGTTAGCCTCAAGTAAAACTTACCAACCGTATTTATTACAAACATTTAAATATATATCATCAAACTGAAAACCGGTACGCAAAGATGGTCATAATAGCCTTGTAAAGTGTTGGTTTTAGTCAGTAAAGTCAGAAAGTAAGGCCCGCTGAGCCATGGTCATGTCAAAGCCGCAGTGACTAAGGCAAATATAACAACAGGCTCCAGGTCAGTGCATGTTTGAATCAACCAAACGCTTTCATTTACCAGCTCCTGCTCCTCTTTCTTGTCCTTATCCTTTCCAGAGGCCTGTTGCCCCTTCTCCTTGTCCTTGTCTTTTTCATCGGTCTTTTCTTGTTGTTTTTTCTCTTTGTTTTTTGCCTCTTCCATAGTTGCAGATGTATGAACTATCACAGAACGACGGACGCTGACGGAAACGCTCTTCTTCTGCTGCAAAAAACTGTTGGGTGCTTTCTTTACCGCCCCTACTGGTGATGTGTTTACGGGGTTATTTTTTTTTCTACGTAAAATAATAGCCTTAAAAGTTACATTTATAAATAATCGAAATATACTGGGAATTATTTTGAATTATTATGAACCAGTATTGAATATAATTATAGACAGTTGTTATTTTCATGTAGTCAATGTGGCTGTCAAATCTACATATCTGACTGCACAAATAAGGCGATCATACAAGTCCGTGCAAAATGTTACATTGCAGTACATGTAAATATTGCCCTCAGGTTTATGTCTATCTATACTTATCGACTATTTATGATTTATTTGAACGTATATGTTTTCATTTATATGGTAAACACTTAAAGTTCCCACAGTCTGTGAAAGCAGCTCTCGGTGAACTTGTCATATGACCAATATTTTTAATCACATGTTCAAGTTCCACAGTTTCCCTATTTCAGACATGGCTTTTCCACCGAGAATTTTTATTTTTTGTAAAATATTATTGTTGTTTTCTGTCCTTACACTCGGGGAAGGTCAGAAAGGATTTGGGAGGTTTCTTCAAAGACTCAATAGCATCCAAAAACCTGAGGCTGAGGAGCAATGGTTCATTCAGAAGCTGGATCATTTCAATGGTGCAGAAACAAGAGTCTGGAAGCAAGTGAGTTTTGTTTCGGTAGTTTAGCTAGGCTACTTGTTGTATTAGAACTTTTGAGTCAAATAATTGTCTAAATTGTCTTTAACTTAAACCACTTTCTAACTAACCCCTACAGCATTTGTCAAAAATACCATATTGACATGCAAACTCAAGCATTCAAACTTTCTTATGTTTCTCCACAGAGGTACTTTGTAAATGACACCTTTTCTAAGCCGGATGGTCCAGTGTTCCTTATGATCGGAGGTGAGGGCACAGCTAACCCAGCCTGGATGGACCATGGCACCTGGCTCACCTATGCTCAACAACTGGGAGCACTTTGCTTTATGCTGGAACATCGTTTTTATGGGAAAAGTCACCCAACAGCGTAAGTCTTTTATTTTAAACAACAAGTAATGTAATCCACTTTATTTCACATTATACAGCAACAGAAAATGGCCAAAGTACTGTATAGAATAAATAAGCGATATGGTAAAAATATAATATCACAATTTTATTTATATCAGGATCATGATTTTGATCAACATAACTTCATATCATGATTCAATTTTTAGCTCCATATTGCCCACCCTCTTAATAATACATATTCAGTTTAATAAAGTAGAATAGAACAGTTTTATTTATTTAATTTACATTGTTTTCTATTTAATAATAAAAAACTAAAATGAGAACGAGCAACACATCAAAACAATAAAGAAGTGCATTGGTGTAAGGAAATTATTAAGGGCCCTATTAGTCCCGATTTAGTCCCGTCTCAGTTCTTGGTTAGATAATCAGATCCCAAAAATATTCAGAATCAACTCCTGATTTTGCCCACTAGATGGAGCCATCCCTTTATATACATTTATATTGCACACGGTTGTATCTATGGATCTAAACTCAAGTATAACACAAAGCTCTCTTTCCAGTGACCTGAGCACAGATAACCTGCGGTTCCTGAGTAGTCATCAGGCCCTTGCAGACCTGGCTCACTTCCGGACAGTGATAGCCGAGGATCAAGGTCTGACCGACAGGAAGTGGGTGGCGTTTGGAGGGTCGTACCCGGGTTCTCTCGCCGCTTGGTTCAGACTCAAATATCCTCACCTGGTGTACGCCTCTGTAGCCACAAGTGCACCTGTTCATGCACAAGTCAACTTTCCAGGTAACAGAAGAGAACACCAATGATTATGAGAACAAATCTTTTACATCATAAGATAAAGATATGTCTATAATAAAAAAAACATACCAGTAAATAAAGTCCAAGTTTAAACGAATAATATCCCTACATAAAAAAATAAATAATTAATATGGTACCAGGATCTCAGTAAATCAATGCTATGGTTTGGTCCTAGTTTTGTCTTGATTTGTTTAGTTCTAGTTCTAGATCAATTGGTATTTAAACCTGCTTTAGGCTTGGTCAGACAAACGTTTGCCCACCCCTGGTCTAGAGTCAAGGTCACATTGGCTTTGAACCTGGACCGTTGCTGTTGTTCCACCTACGCATTTCACTTTTAGTAAAACATCACAGGCAAAAGTTGGTAAACTGTCTACATAGTTTCAGTTTTTTGACATTGGGCAATTTTGACCACAGTCCGTAACTACCAGTAGCAGCAAACAAAGATGCTGGCTTTCTCTGATGATGAAAAAAAATTCCCTGATTTTGCAAAGTGGAAATTCTCCTCCTCAACTTTCACAAACTGTAATTGACTTGAAAATCATCACTTTGAAAATAGTAGCTTCACATTGCTAGAAGTTGACTCATATGTTGGTTCAAAATACTCTGGTACTTCTTGTTGCTCCCTACAATACCCATGAACATTTAGGCTCTGTTTTATACCATTGTGAAGTCCTTTTTGTTAATGTTTTTACAGAGTATTTGGAGGTTGTGAGGCGATCCCTGGCCTCAGAAAACGCAGACTGCCCCCTGTTGGTGGAAAAAGCTTCAGACACACTTGTTCAGCTTTTAAAAGACCCCAAGACCTACGACAACATCACAAAAGATTTCAAGTACAGTTCACACATCACTACCTTGCACGTTCAGTCTGGGGGCGCATGTATTGAAGTCAGTGCATTGAAAGAAAGCTATTTTTATCCACATTGAGAAATATTTTCAGATAGCAATGACATTCAAACTTCTTATCAGGCCACCACAAAAATTAGATTATAGTTATATACTTTTCTTTGACCATTTATATTAATAACTAACCTTACCATCAAAATCACATTTTCTGGTTGGTGAGGGAAATACAGTCCATATAGCATAAAGTTCGCAGTTGTGAAAGCCTGTATATATAAGATGATATCATAGAGGTGTATATATAGGTAGATATTTTGACTTCTAAAACAAAAACTACAAAACAAAGTATCTATGTTTGACCTTTTTATGGTTCTTTATATGGTTGACCATACTCTACTCCCATTAACATTTAGCCTTAAGGGCTCCTATGTAGAGCCAGTTTTATAACATGTTTTATTACTCATTGCCCACAAAGCTGGTCAGTTATCTAAAATGAAAAACACTGTATACACACTTGTATAGTCTGTAAAGTCAAACTAAGGTCATTGAACAAAACGAAAACACACAATGGACTGTTTTTCAATTATGTGACCAACATTGTGTCTGTGTCTGCACTGTCATGACCACAAAAGAGAAATGGACTTTTATTTATGTTACTTGCAAATCATGAAGCAGACATGTCCTCACCCAGGCACACAGGGTCACAAAGCAGGTTTGGCCACTTGTCCTGCAGCCAAACCACACTGCCTCTGAGAATACAGCATTTGCGTCATAAAATAATCATTAAGGATGCACCAAGATACACATCTGCACCAAGATACACATCTGCACCAAATGTACATGTGGGGATTGAAAGGTGTACAGTGCTGTGGAAATGCTTGAGGCTTAGGAATGGTTGACGTGCTGTTAGGTAAAAAGCTTTTTCATAAAAAATTCTTAATTTATTTAGTTTATTTTGAACAGTTTACAGTAATAAGCATTCAGAGGAAACGTCTATGTGCAGTCATGGGACCACACTTTATCTTCTGTAGTCTACTTATAAACTAAAGGCACTTAGGTTGTTTTTTTTTCTCCACCCATTTTCCAGCCACTATAGGCTGATCACATCTTTATGTCTTCTCATGCTAATCCCAGACTGACTCTCACATTCTAGAATGTGTACTTGAAATGAAACAGACCGTAATGTATTTTCAATGGAGAAACTTCTTTTCTTTCTATGGAGACATTCCCCATTGAAATGCATACACATGTGTAATCTGTACTGTGAAAATCCTGGATCCACACGGTGATTCAGATCTACAGTGAAACATTTGCACAGCACTGTATATGGTTTTTGTATTACATTTTTTGTTATGTTTTTGAGCTGTTTTTTCTTCTTTTTTTTCTTCTTTGCCTTTAGCCTGTGCTCTAAACTTAATATCCAGTCAGAAAGGGACTCTGCCTACTTCCTGGAATCACTGGCTGGAAACTTCATGGATGTGGTACAATACAATCAAGACAACAGGGCGTTTGAGGTAGGACAATCAGCTAATTGTTATTCCTGTCATTGTGCAGTTTATTTAAGGCAGGTTGACATAATATTTGGCAGGCATTCATTGTGCCCACCATAGACGTAACATACTAATAGATGACTTATACAGCACCCATTTTCTGCCAATGGTATAATTTATAGCACAAAAAATAGGGACACAAATATATTTGTGTCGGGTTTCCATTTTCACATCAACATCAACATCTTTGTTTGGCAATCAATCAAAATAGTAAATTGGCCACCAGAAGGTTGGTGGTTGAATCCTTGCACCTTACCGACTTCAAACTGCCGATGTGTCCTTGGGTAAGATACCCTCCAGCCTTCAGTGCTTGTTAATTAAAATGCGGTGAGTGCCACTGAGGTAGTAAAGCGCTTTGTGCAGATGAACATAAGTGAAATATGAATGAATGAATTTGGTCTTGCAGTGAAAATGGGAAGCATAATTATCTTATATACATACATGAATAGCTTTTACATTTTAAAACTGCAGTGATTACTCTCCCGGGTTTATGTTTTCCTGCACAGTTGACATGAGACACTAGACGGCGAAAGTGTGGGACTTTGTGGGGCCCTTTATTACATCAGTTGACCTACTATCCAGTCTTGGTTGAGTGGAAGTCAGTTATGAGGTGAAGTACAGTCAGCCCAAGCAGTGCAACATAATAAACCCTCTATTGTCACAAAGAAAGGGGCCCGTGGACACAGCAGAGTTTAGTCAGTCAGGGTCCTTGCTTACATGATGCTTCATTTTTGTTTTACTGACTTTTCTAAACATGTTATGTGAGTTTAACAAATATTGTTTTAGGCATAGATAGATTGACACAGATTTTTAGGTGTGTTTGGAGTCTATCCCAGAAACTTTGGGCATTAGACTTAATATATTGGCAATGTTAGTCGCAAAGCTGACACAGAGACATACACAGAGAGTCAACCATTGCCTTTTACTTACATATACTACTATCACCAAATCTTCTAACACAGGCATGTCTTTACATTCAGTTGGCCTTATTGTATTATAAAGATTATAATTATCAAGCATTTTTGGCAGCTGACTGTACCGTCTTCCCAGTTGTCCATCTCCCCTTCCCCCCAGCCCCTCTCTCCTCCCAGTGCCTCTTGGTGCCTGGAGGATACGTGAGTCCGATTACCAATAAGCTGATGTGAAAAAGTAACAAAAGATCCTTTGGTCTCTCTGGTTTCCTGTCGCCCCGAGCTAAAGACGCACTTATAAAAGAACCGGGAGGATCGGTCCACTGCAAATACAGCCAATTTTGTGTCCACAACAAACTACTAGCTTTTAGGTACCACTGAGGAATGTTGGTAAAAACTAGAGGCAAAGTGTAACTCAATGAGAACAGTAAGAGCAATGGCTTCACAGACGAGGGGTTATCAAAGAGGAGCTTTATACAGTAAAATACGGCTGGACATTATGTAACAGTAAGCTAGGAGAGCAAGCACCAACAACCTCTTTCTACTTAGATGGGATATCAGCCATGGCCCGGGTCATATATTCTTAACAAGGCCTACATTTAGGCCCAGCCTGTAAGTGTGGAAGCAGGAAGAAGCTGTATACAACACGTGGTATGAGTTGTTGTTAGAAAAGAAACTGAATCATTGTAGAGGCAAGTCTTGTCTGGCCTCTTTGACACTGTGTTTCAGAATCTCACCGTACTGATCAACAACTCAAAACTTAAATAAATTCTTGTGTTTTTTCCTTGATACAATGTTATCACAGTATATACAGTGAAGAAAACAAGTATTTGAACACCTTGCTATTTTGCTATTTCTCCCACTTAGAAGTCATGAAGGGGTCTGAAATTTTCATCGTAGGTGCATGTCCACTGTGAGAG
>JAVQKC010089271.1:0-12071 GCA_036025475.1 Philypnodon macrostomus
GACACAAAATCGCTTGGAGGTCAGTAAGCACAACCAGAATTAATCCATATATAAGGCGCTCCGGATTATGAGGCACACTGTTGGTTTTTGAGAAAATTAAAGGCTTTTAAGTGCGCCTTTATAGTACGGAAAATACGGTATGCATTTTTTTCTACTACTAAAACAAACGTGTTTATAGAGATGTGGTCAGAAGCCATTAAACTCCTGAAGGGTGAGTACACTGTGAGGGCCATAAAGGAGCACAAGATGGACCAGGCCATCATCTTCTGCCGCACCAAGATCGACTGTGACAATATGGAGCAATACTTCATTCAACAAGGAGGAGGTGCATTTCATTATACTTAAAGTTACACTAATACTAAAGCCCATTCAGCTCAGGTTAACTTTTGTTTATGTCTTTTAGGTCCAGATAGTAAAGACCACCAGTTGTCTTGTGTTTGTCTCCACGGTGACCGCAAACCCAATGAGCGAAAACAAAACTTGGAATGCTTTAAAGTAAGATCCCCATAATAATGTTGTGGACTTTATTTTTGAAGTACTAATGAATGTGTTCTGTGTGATGTTCAGAGGAAAGAAGTGAGACTGCTGATCTGCACAGACGTTGCAGCTCGAGGAATTGACATTCATGGAGTCCCTTATGGTAAATCACAGTATATACCGTACCATCATTTTTTATTTTTTATTTTTTTTTAAACTTAATTATTTGACTTTTTTCCTAGTGATCAATGTGACTCTGCCCGATGAAAAGCAGAACTATGTCCACCGTATTGGCAGAGTTGGAAGAGCAGAGAGGTTTGAACATTTTAATATGGACTGGTTTTAAGGAATAAAGGAGTGTTTTACAAATTGGTATATCATTTCTTCAAATACATTTTCAGAATGGGGCTTGCCATTTCCTTGGTTGCTATGGAAAAAGAGAAGGCAAGTAGAAATGGTGCTTTATTTAGTCGTCTTCATATTGGATGTATTATATCCTAACCTCGTATCCACATACTGTATGTAGGTGTGGTACCATGTGTGTCCAAACAGAGGCAGAGGTTGCTACAACACAAAGCTAAAGGAGGACGGCGGCTGCACCATCTGGTACAACGAGAAAGAGGTGAACTAAGACACAGACCTAGTTAAGGTCAAGCAAACTGTTACTGAAAAAAAATGAATAGATCTGTGGAGTTTGTTGAGCATACATTTTAGAAGTCTACAATAGAATATAACAGCTGTATATTGAAGCATACCTTCTATATTATCTTTTGACAGTTGCTATCGGACATTGAGGAGCATCTAAAATGCACTATAACCCATTGTGAGCCAGATATCAAAGTCCCATTGGATGAGTTTGATGGAAAGGTTACGTACGGACAGCGCAAGGCTTTAGGAGGTAAGTCTCATTCATGTAATGTGAATGTTGAGTGTATGAAAGAGGATGACATTATAATAGTTGTCTGTTGTAGAAACATTATTTTATTCTGTTGTGTTTTTTAGGGGGTACTTACACGGGTCATGTGGATGTCCTTGCCCCAACTGTGCAGGAGTTGGCAAATCTTGAGAGAGAGGCCCAAACATCATTCCTTCACCTGGGATACCTGCCCAACCAACTGTTCAGAGCTTTCTAAACTTGCAGCAACAACCAATAAGTACTTATGAGATTGATACGATACATGTTGAAGGAACATGTTCTATCATACATCTGAAACTTAAAAACTAAAATGAGATGGCTGGAAAACTGTCAAACTCACATGTTAGACGTTAGACACTAGGTCCACAAGGACATGTGTTGTTTTATTTTGAGTATTTAAGTTTACAAATGGAAGTGGCTTAAAAAAGTCAAGAGTTAATATCTTGGATATTTCTTTAGAAATAAATGTTGTGTCTCGGTTTGGTTTTCCATTGTTTTGTGTCATATTTTTGAGAAATCTGGTTCAAGGGGCCTCCCCACCCTACACGTTTACAATGGCCTTTTGTTATACCAAATAAAACCAATTGGTGGCGCTCTCCACCATAAAATGTACACTTATTTCATTGGGACCAGCCACACATCACAAACAGGTCCATTTGACCGTGTACCACAAGGATTCACTGAAAAGATTGGGGTCCAGATAACGGTCTATAGTTTTAGATTTGAACCCATCATTCTTTAAAAAAAGAAATATTAGATTTACTATAGTAAGTACATAAGTTTTTGATGTTTTGACATGTGACTGCTCAACAACACTGCATTTGAAGAATAAAAACAGTTACGGTTCGTTTTATTGTGAATGGCCGTAGCGGAAGTACTCGTGTTAGTTCATTTTAGTTTGACCACCGCGGAGCGGCGGAGACAGAGACGCCCAGTAGCCCTTCAGCCCTGCCGCTGTCTCAGATCCTCCCTCGGAGCTGCTTGGGTCCAGCTGGATGTGGATGTAGCACCGCCGCTTTGGACCGCAACAGGTAAACCCACAGACGGTGTTTATCGCTCAGACAAAGATAACAATGGAAGATTATAAGATACTGCAAAAGACACCTGCTTTAAAAACATACAGTCTTATCCTCTAGTCCAACAGGAAAAGCACTGCAGTGTTGAGACGTTAACAATATTGAGTAGGACCATGGACTTCTGCAATACATAGACAGCTGGGCGCCTTTTTTAAAAATAATTTCTAGAGTATGCGACTGCTAGCCTATTGTCAGCATTTGAGATAACGAAAACAAGCTACACATTGATGATTTACTGTAAAGCATTTAAACCAACAGAATAAAGGCATGACACTGCTCGTATTGTCGATACCTTATTGTATGATGTACGTGCCTAGAGGCTGTTGCATTGATATGAGCTATCAGGTGTCCACAGGCTTGACATGAGGCTGTGGAGACAATATTATGTAATCTGGGACACTAGGAAGTTTCAGGTATCCAGAATATGTCAATTGAAATAATTTTAAGACAATATTAAACTAGTGGTTCTCAAATTGTGGTAAAGGCACAGCTGGTGGTACACCTGTTAGTGGTAGGCGATATTTTACAGTTCAAGTCTTGATTTAGTAGTTCAGTTTTGTTCACATTTTAATCTTCTCTGTTAGGGGGGTGGGATTATAGTGTATGTGCGATAGACCAGCTGATTCTGGTTTATACTGGGCATTATAATTTGATAGGTCCAAGTGTAGTTCAGAAATCTGTGATACTTTAAGAACAATCCATATAAATAGACATTCATGACACAATGTAGATTATAGTTGATAGATTATTATACTTTATTTGGACATTCTTATAAAAATCTGGGCTCACATGTGTCTGTGTTTATTTTGGGTATTGCATGAATTTGCAGAGCTGGTTCATTCACTGCAGTATAGACTAATTATAGAAATGCCTGCTCCTCTATCTCCAAGTGTTCTGCAGCTCTTAGTAAAAACAAAAAGAGACAGGTTGCCTTTGCTGAAGTGGCAAAGTCCACCTGGGCTGGAATTACTGACAGCTGCTCCCATCCCAGACGCCTATGGTACATACGCATCCACCTGCCAAAAAACTGAGCATTGCATCGCTTGAAAACAAATATATTGTGGCATTTATAGTTGCTTTTAAAGTTGACTAGCCTCTATTTATGAGACAGCCACCGTATCTCAAGAATCAAGTGATTTAGCTTAGGTCAAGCTGGCATTATTCCTAGAAACAGGAATGAGCGTCTAGTGCCAAAAAAGTGTATACAGCTAGCTTGGTTTCTCAGGTAGGTAGTGCTTTTTAGAAGAGGCTTGGCTAAGCATTGCAGGGGCTGACCCACAAAAACCCAAAACATAAAAATGATCCTTCCTGTTGGCAGTGTCCCCGTCCCAGTTTTCCCTTACAGAAGATCAGTGCCCTTGTGAATTGGAAGAAGAAAACACACACACTATGTTCTTTCATCCTGAAGTGCAGCCATGGCTTCCTGGGCTGCATCTGCTACAACAGTCTCCTTCTGTGAGTGGAGGGGAAGTGTAGGGACATGCGAGCGCACACAGGCACAAGCATTGATATCCACATTTGAGCCGTCCAGAGCGAAGCACACAGGTGTCAGTCAGTCAGTGTGTGGGCCAATCAAAGCTTCTTTCATTCAAAGTCAGTGCTACAACAAAATCTCAGTAGATCATTATTGGACAAACTGGAAGATTTATAGTGATCTGTATTGACAATGGAAGATTAGTAAGTGAGACAACTGATGCATGTGCAAAACTAAATTGTAATAAGAAGAAACAACATAGAACAATTGTCTTGACAGGATCAAATAATGGATTGTATGAAGCTATTTTAACACATTTCTTCTTATATAACTCATATATAGCCAAATTGGGGAAGTGGCCTAAAACACAATGGCTGTATGAACTGGGCAGGGATTGAACCAAACTTATGGTTCATGAAGTCTACATTAGGTTGATGAAGTAAATGTAAACCAGGCTGTGCAAAAAGTCAGTCTCAACAATAAAATGTGTCCAAAGATTGTGAATTACTAAGAAATATAATGTGCAGGGCTAGATAATAGTGCTTAAATGACAGCCCCAATCCAAGAAGACAAAAACTTAATGTATTGAGGATGCAGAGCCAAGAGAAATACTGTACGATATATTTGGCTAGCTTTTTGGATGCATCGATTCTCCTCAGTCGGGGCCCTTCTGTGTGGAGTTTGCATGTTCTCCTTGTGTCTGCGTAGGTTTCCTCTCGGCACTCCGGTTTCTCCTACCACTAAAAACATGTACAATAGATTCCCCATTGGGGCTGGGACTCTCCTGAAAATGAGATTCTGAATCCCAGTGGGACTTTTCTGGTTAAATAAAGGTCAAAAAAATAAAAAATAAATGTGTATTCATGGTTTGTTTGTTACTACAGTAAACTGTATAACCAGAGCCTATGTATGTAGTTGTATGTTGTAATAGCTTAAATTACTTATAAATCAATAGTCCAAATCGTTTTAACTAAGAAAACATTCACCCACAATCGACATCCCCAAAACCAAGAAGACTGAGTATGGGATTCACTAATTAAGCTTTTACTGAAGTACTTTGGACACTAGACATTAAGCAAATTGAGTGAAGCATTTGCTTTGAGTTGGGTATAATATATATATAGGTGTTGTTTGTGTGTCTTTGCTGTTTTCCCGGATGTGTCCTGTTTGAACAAAGGCTGTCTTTATAATATCGCCAGCAGCAGATACATATCTTGTATTTGAAACCTCTGCGGTCCTCAGGGTACAACAGTGTTTGTGTACGAGGGCGGAGGAGGTGAGTGTGCTGTATGCCCTTCTCCTTTAGTGTTTGCACAAGGGAGTGGAAACTGTTCGCTAAGGTGTATATAAACAAAGGCACACGTGGAGCGGTCACAGGACTGGTGATAAAGGTTTGGGATAAGCAATGTGATAAGTGTAGTAGTGGAATTAATATGAATTATTGCTGATAGTACTGTTTGACAGGGATGCACAGACATATCAGCTCAACATCGGTGTCGGCCGATAATTCAATTTTAGACTGATGTCTGTATCGGACTGTACAGATGACTGATGGTAACCTGGTGTTCAAAAAGGATAACTCTTAATATTTAGGTCAGAGTTCATTGAAAAAGTCTAAATTTAGGGGAGCCAAAAGTAAATAATAGTAATTCTTATAGATTAATATAAAGAGTCAAAGCAGTTATTCATATGTAGATTTCATAGTTTCAAAAAACATGTTTGCAGAATATCGGTAAATTGGTATTTAAAATATCGGCATCGGTATTCCATATCGGTGCATCCCTACTGATTGCTGGTTTTATTAGACAAAAAAGTGTGAAGATACAATTGCAAAAGATAGCCTGCAATGCTAAATAATACTGAAATGTTAATGTTTGTTTTTCCTCTGTTTGTCAGTGTGTTATCTGCATATCAAATACAGTCTGTGCTCCTATTTCTAATCTAAAACTACTATGCCCCACACTGGCACCTTGGTGAGGAAAGAGTTTTTTCTGCCTTTTCATTTGCATTTCAAAGATAATTCAAAGGTTAAAATGATTTGTCCAGAAAAGTCCTCTCACCACTTCTGAAAGCGTTATTGCTATTTTGTGGAAGTGCCACTTGTCAAATATATGATTGAGTTACACCTGTCATTCTCACCTCTGGCTGTCAAAATCACATCTCGAGACTAGATATCCTATTGCGATGTGTGACTATATTTGTCAATCACACTTCCTTACACATTCGCCCTTGTTTTAGTCTTGATTAAATTATTAGCTTTGAAAGGTAGACTGACTCTGTATACAACCTCAAAGCAATCATTCTAGCTTGTTTGTTCAGTGGACAGCTGCCCCAAATACAAGTAGATGTATGGTATTTGGGGATAGACCATCTGATTGGGCCCATATCTCAAAATATTACAATATATTTTTGCATGGTATATTTCTGCTGTGTATATGCTTCATTGCTGTTAAGTAATTGGCACTGTCAGCAGGATGATTTATACCCCAACGAGCTGCAGCCTCCTCCCAGGGAATCCAGACAGCAAAAAGGCAATGCCGGTGATAGAGCCGTGCTGTGACAAGAGCAGAAAGCTGGACTGGTTTGTCATGTTAGAGTAAAATGTATGGAAGGTGATTATAAAATATAGAAGCTAAAACAGAGACAGGTATGAAATGGTGTGAAAGAATGATTTGGAAAAAGAGGAGATTGCTTTGACCTGATGTGAATTGCAGCTGCTTGTTGGTCGTGAGATTGATGGGACAAGGGCAAATAGAAGCTCAAGGAAGCGGTCTAATTGAAAGGATAGGGGTAATAATGAAAAGAGAAATTGATGTTTTAGAAAATGGACTTAATCCTGGTTTAATGCTGGGTTTAGGTTGGGGGTAAAGGCAAGGTTTGTAATTGGAATTTAGCTTCATTTAGCTTGGGCATGGTTGTGACAGTATACGGAGGAAATGAGGTTAGCACTGTCAACTCACAGCAAGAACATCACTAGTCTGTATATTCAAGACCTTTCTTGTCATTGCAATTCATGGAAAAACGCCTGACAAATTATAACGTTATCCAAAATGGGGCAGACTTTACGCATGTCTGGTTTGCTATAGTTGAAACTCTATGTTAGTTGTTTTATCTTAAAGTTGTATTGTGCAATATTAGATTTATTGGTGACAGTGTGAAAACTCAAAAGTGCTAATTATTTCTATTTGTATGCATTTTGATACAGTTTATATATGCTTCTTTACCAGATATTTTGTGCTAGTATGTGTATCAATTTGATGTGATTGTAACTCAAGACAGTTTTAATCTATACGTTAAATTTTTTTCACCATACTGCAATATTTTACATGAAGCACACACTCTACACAGTAGCTACGGAGAGAGTAATGACAAGGAAATAAAAAAGTACAACTTTTTAAATGATGCTGAAGAACTCCCTGATTAGTCATAATGCCTTCCACAGCGTATTTGTCTTGCTCTGCCGCTTGAGACTGTGCCAGGGCCTCTTCGAGTGTGATGTGCCATTCTGACTGCACATCCAAAAGCACCTATAAATCTTTATTTGTGTATGCTGTCTCTGCACAAGTGCCCGTCCTTGTACATCAAATTGGCTCAGAAATATGCCAGCGAATATTTATATGAAACTAGATTTTTAATAGTGCGAAATGTCATGGTCTCTGGAGTCTCTAAATCCTGTAAGTTGAGAATCTTTTTATGCATGTCTGGTCTTTCGGCTTTTAACTTTAGACTCTTGTACTTGTCTAACCTCTTTCAACACTGCTATACAAGTACTTCTCGATACTGCATTGGGCATGGATTATCATAATAAAATTGCAATATGATCTGTTAAAGTCAAGAGGCACAGATGTGTGTGGTTTGATAGATTGTACATATATAAGGATGTAAGCACCTGGTTTGGTTTTGGACAATGACAAATGCTGCCTTTTCCCTGAGTCTTTGGCAGTGCCCACTTCTTCATCTCTCTATCCCTCCTCTTCTCCTTGGTCACTGTCCATTTTACAGCGCCTCCCTCACAATGTTAACTGGACCATGCATTTATTTATTTATTTCTCTATATCTCTGTAGACGCGTGATCCCTTTTCTGTTCCCTTCACACATGCACACTCTCTTCCAACCAAGGCTAATCTGTTTCTCTCTCTCTCTCCTGGGTCTCTCTGCAGATGTCCAAAAGCTAGCCAGGCTAAAGAGGAGGACTTCCCTCTCTTCTTGTGCTCCCTAACTGCAGCCATGAATGGTAAGGACACTGTTTAATGTCAATACCAAACGTCTCTTTCTCATCTATTTTTGTGATGCGTGCACTTTGGGATTAGAAGAAAAGACTGCAATCCTCCTGAAGGGAAAAGATGGGTTTGGACATAGAAGGAATAACAGGGTGAATGTGGTTGTGAAATGGGTGTTTGGTGGTGGTTGGAGGGGCCGTAGCAGCCACTCTTCCGTCAGCGTGCCCCAGGGCAGCTGTTGCTACACAAGTAACTTACCACCACTCGTTTATGATTGTGGTGTGAATGAATAATGGACTCAAAAATGTAAGTGCTTTGAGAAAGCCTTGGGCATTGTAATCCATTATTATTATCACGAGTAGTAGCCATTATTTAATATTTTAACTGAAAGGTCTAGTCTACTCAGGAGTGTATGCAGTGATACATGTGCTGTGAGCTCTTTGAAGAACAAGTAAGTGCCTAGAATTATATGCAAATCAAAGCAGCAACATTGCCTTGTGTACTGTATATGGTTTTCAATAGAGAGACATCTATTTATGTTCCTTTGTCCCTGATACAATTGGACGAGAATGTCTGTTGTTCCTGTTGAACATACCTCAAAGAAAAGTGTTTGTGTTTTCATCCAGAAAGCTGGAAGCTTGATGCTGTTAACATGATACATTTTGCAGTTGGACAAGCTAAATTCCACCCAGAGCCTTGATACTCAACACAAAACAGTTTTTCACCATGATAACATATGGGATGAAGAGACACACAGCCATTACGCAGTAGAGTTGCAATAAAAGCAATTGCAAGCTCTGTGCAACAGTGCTGGAGCAGAAGTGTTAAAGATGCAGCAGAGATGATTATTGCACACAAGAGATACACACTACCTGGAAGTCCCCAGGTGAAACATGTGATATGTACAGTACATTTTTATCATGCGGCTGAGGTAGTCTGGCTTAACACACAGATGCTAGTTAACAGAGTCTCCACAACATTGCTCTAGCCATTAGTGTAATGTGTGGTTATATTCTGCCTTGTAATATCTCAAAAAATATTGGCCAAAATAATCTGTGGTGAACTTTTACACCTGTATTATCTGTATTCTTTACCACAATAACTAGCAAATTGATTCTTCTTTGTATTGTTTGTTAGTTATCAAAATGTTAGCATAAACTCTAGAAGTTATAGCTTGCCATAATATTGTGAGAGAGATCAATAAATCAATTAAAATTATCATTTTTGGTTGGATTGCTATTGTAATTGGTCAATTTTTACAACACTCACGTGTTAAGTGAAGAATTTACTCGGTCTGTCTTGTTATATGAGCCGACAGATACTATTGTATCTATTGTACAGATGTATTGAATCATATTTTTCACATGACAGCTTTGACTTGCCCCACTTGTGCAAACATAGGCCTTCACCACCGTGTAAACCGACAGTCTGGCTGCGAGTTTACCATGTAGCCATACTAGCTTCATGTCCCAGTGGTGCTGTGCTAAATATCACCTCCCTTTTCTTACTTACAATAGCTTCTAAATGAGGCCTGTCAATGCACACACAATGTGGCGTATACTCACATCTCCTGGCTAGATTAATTACTCTAAGGTTTTTATGCCTGTATTTTGCTGACAATGCTTAAAGTAGGTCAGAGGAGCTGCTAAAGCTGGCTTTGTGAAGAGAAATGACGCATATACCTGAGCAGGTGTATGGTGAGACAGGCTGGTGTATAAAGCTGTAGTTTTAATGCAACTTTTATGATGGATAACAAGTGCCTCAGGAAAGACAAATAATATTTGACTATATAATACTAGCTAGCCAAGTTTTGGTCTGTCCAATATAAAACATTGGTTACTACTCTTAGCTCCGGTTAGCTAGCATGAGAATACATTTTATGCATGTAGGAGTTTTCATTTCTTTCATAGGCTTTCAAAAATGTATGTTTACGTTATCATCACAGTTATAAACATGGGCGTGGTTTTAAAGTTATTATATTTTAGCCTTATAGCCCTGTAGTCCAAATATCATGCAACATGCTTGCATTACTAATTATACCCTTTTTGTTGGCACCTATCAATTAATTTTAATTAAGTAAACAGTTATTACACCTATATTTACAATGAATAGGCAGCTTTGGACAGATGTGTTGATATAAAAAGATATCTGACGGATGTGGATGAGTAATATTTGCTTTAGCTGCCTGTGGTAAATGGGTATGCTGTTTAATTTCGGCTCATTAGACAATTGTTTGGGTTATACTTGAGGGGGAAGTTCCATCGAGGCTGGGCTGGTATTTCCTGACACTGATGTATAAATTACTGACTGGGTGGATAGTTATGTGGACATACACCCATTACTCCACACTCCCCAGTGACATGTGGCTCAGCACTTAGCATATCATAACTTTTGCTCTATAAGAATAATTCCAGAATGGATCCACTAAGCAGAAGGTTGAAGGTCCAATTGCCAGTGTGTGCCAGGGCAAGACACTGGTGGTTGGAAAGGCTTTTGTCTTCTTCCTAGAATTGTATAGTTTGTCAGGGTCTTCCCATCAACAGCAAACGATTGACTTTTGCAACTTTACTTTTTGCAACCTTATTTCACATGGAATCACAGAGACCATCCCAGCATTGTTGAAGAGATTAGCTGAGTTTGCTGATCTGAACATCAGTTGGGCACTATGCAGATGTTGACAATGGCATGCTGTGTCATCAAGCCATACTTTAATGACTATTGGCAGTCATCTGTATGCAGCAGGTTTCTTCTCTATTTCTCCAGTTGAGCCTCATTATCTGCCTGTGTTTTTGTCTTTATCTGTAATTCCATTATAACCATATGGCACATCCCATCTGTCCATAATAATACCCATGCAGCCAATTTCCTTTCAAACCGCTTTAGAGGTGTAAAGTTATGATAGAGGATATTGAGAGAATGGCTGCCCGGTTTGATTAGTGTAATGTATTCCCTTCATGACAGATTGAAGCAGATCTGATAAGATTTTTTCATCTGGTGTTAAGTAAGAATTGAGTTTCACACCCCTCATGAAGCGAGCTTGAGTCAATATTTTATTCATGGCCAACCTTGAATTTACCTTAAATATGCCGGAGTGGAGCAGAGCGAAAGAAGCTGACTGGACATTTTATACATTAATCATCGTCAGGAGTCAGTTAGGGCTGCAAGAATCTCATTTGGGATGGGAATTATGCAGTGTTTGGTGAGAGGGAGGTAAAACAATGTACCACATTTGGCATCAGCATTTCCTTTGTAAGGACTTTGAGCAAGGGGCTGTGGAACATGTGAAATACATTGTTGTCTACAGGCTATGTGTCTGTGTATAACTACGGTAATCTGCATATTGCTCATTCATATATTCAAAGGCAGCTTTCACTCTTTCATAAGGCAGCACAGGTTCAAATCATCATATAATATAATTAGTAGTTAATTATCAACCAACTAATATTAAATATCCACAAAATGACCACATGCACTTATAGTCCATATGATGCCATTTGTAATTCCTATCTTCCATTGCTCAAATACACACACATCATGTTGTTTTGACCATTTTTAGATCTATAATTCTCAACTGGTTGTCCAGGACTCCAAAATCATTTTTCATTTCTTCGGCCTTGTCCAGGTGGAGCCAGCGTGTGGGCCATCACTCCAGAAGAACGAGGAAAACATGACAAACAGTTCGACACACTCGCCCCAGTCCTTGGCTATGTCTCAGGTAAGAAAAGCTTTGACAGATTATTTTGTATTCACCAGTGGGGCTTCTCAAAAAAGACTGCAACTTTAAAGTAAAAACTAGGCCTGTGCTGTCGTCCCCGACAGCAAGGTGTATATCGGCGAAAACGGCCCCATACGTCTGCCCCATACGTCTGCCCCGTACGTCTGCTACAACTGTTACCAATGGGACCTTA
>JAVQKC010089298.1:0-16964 GCA_036025475.1 Philypnodon macrostomus
CAGAGAGCAATGAAACTTGGTACAGTGATTCTCCACAGTGTACCCAACATAAAATATTATTATGACCCCACCCTACAACAAACAGGAAGTCGGCCATTTTGGTTTGAAATTGGGAGGTCAGGTATATTTTACAGCCTCTAACGTGCACATACTTTGCCCGATTAGGCTCAAACCTGAAATACCTAATTACCCCCCGGCCCTGAACGCATCTGACCAATATGATGGCAGTTACCTCTATAGTGCCCCCTATAGACTGAAGGAAGTATGTAGTTTTAGGGAATTTTACAAATTTTGGCAAAAACATTCTTCACAAACAAATCAAAAAAGTCAAATAGACCCTTCCCATGTTTGTCATGGTTTGGGGGTGGGGCCTCTTAATTGCTCGTTAACTATTTAAAATTTCCCGTTGGTGCCAGTTGTGGCAGACGTATGGGGCCTGTTTTGCCGTTATACACCTTCATTCATCCACCCTCATTGTTTTTTTCTTTTTGTTACAAACATTTTGAAAGCATTGCTAAATTACTACATATCTTAACATAAGCACTGTGCTCTACACTCTTTGCTGAACATAGATCATTTTAGGGTCCACATACAATTGTATATATGAACTGGTTCCTTTAGGACTTGGGAGCTGGGGAAACACTAGTCTCCTAGCTGACTGAAGATAAAGAAATAATGGAAATAAAAATGTGTTAGCACACGTGGGGGGAATCTTTCTGCTAGAAGGTAGAAAGTCAATTATCACATATAGGGTTATCCTCATACATGTAGCAATACTCTGTCTCTTTTTATTTAACAGATAAACATCAGTAATTGGTGGTTGATGTACGGTTTGCCAGCTACACTTGCTACAGGTACACATATACAATTGTACTATTTTAATCTATGTGCAGTAAGGCTTTTGGGGGATTGGACATTTGTTTGCACTGTGCAGGGCTTAATCTCTTTCCCAGTACAGTACAGTAGCTGCAGCTCTAGTCCAGGTTGCTAGTTACTTTGTGTCTCCATTTTATTTGGTCCCACAATCCTGAAGAATTGATAGAGTCGCTGTGTGTATTCCGGCGATGTCAGCACAGCACTTTCACTCCTTCTCTCTCTTCCCCCGCACGAGGTAAACATATTTTGCAGAAAAGCTGACGGAGAGCTTGTTTTAACAACCTCAAGGTCAGTGAGTCAAAGCATGCAGTCGTCATGCCGCCTCACTGCGTGGCGTTGGCCTCTGGATGTGCATGTCTGCATCTGTGTTACGGCATATGGCATCTTCTATGGCAGATTTATTTCTCACCGCGCACCTTCAATAATTCAGTAACAGTGCCACTGTCTCCTCCACTGCTCTCAGTGTCATTATGGAGCAGGGCTAAATGCCACCAGGTCTGGTCCATCTCTCTCCACACCAACACACTCCCAATTTCAGCCGTGCTCACACAGCTTACCAGGCTGTCTGCTGCTGCAAATGCTGTATGTCATACTAGTAAACCTGGATGTGTTTCTATACAAACTAGAGCTTGACATTAACACTATACCTTGCATAGCAAGCTGGATTCACATACGATTTGTGAGTTTATAAACTCTGGAAAATCTATCTTGAAAAGTACTCCAGTCTTTACCGTTGCAGACAGCCACAGGCACTTTCAGCAACACATGCTTGCAACATTGAAAAAACGTGATGTATGCTCATACATTTTAGTTTACAGATTTACCATAATAGCGGTTAGTTACATTTATGTCATGTTTTTTAACACTAGCCAACTGCTAAGAGCTTGTTGATATACATTTTGGCTGGTAACACATTTAGTCCAACTAGCCTTTTGTCTGTGCATACAAAAGGATGTCAATCTCTGAAAACTAGCAAGCACTGTTCATCAACTACGCCTTACAGATTGTGCACTAAAATGACTGCAAACACACTCACCCATTAAACTAACTCACTCCTGCCATAGCCACGCCTCTTTTATGTCCTGTCAATACCTCCTCACTGCAGTGTGAGGCTGTTTTAACCCTACTGACCTGGCGCCTAGCCCCTGCTTAGCTGTATTCTGGACATCCGTGACTCCTCTGGTATTACGGAGCTCCTTCAATCTCTCTCATCGATCCGGCTCCCTCTCTGTTGCTATGTGCTTCAACCTCTTCTGACCCACCCTCTACTGCCTCATAGTCCTGTCTCGTAATGTGCCCTGTGTGGTGCCCCCTTGATGCGTGTGTATTAGTGTGTATTAGCACGAGTCAGTGTGTGTTACAGTGTGTGTTTGTGTGTGTGCCGCTGACCTGAGTGATGAGTGGTGACCCTCTGGCTGGCGCCTGCCGTCCTCCTCACTCCTATTGATTAGATCTGAGGTTTCATACAGTAGCCACATCACGTGACTCTGTCATTTACTGTCTCTCCACTGTCTCCAACCTGTCTTCCACACAAACATATGGGCCCGGTCACATCCAAAGCACACTTATAAGTGATGAGCTCGTTGTTGCTAATGAATGCGAATGAGGCTAAAGGGTCAGATTCCATATTGCTTGTATGAACATACACTGGCATCCAGGAAAATGGGTTTAATTAAGAGACAACAGATGCTGTGCACTAACTGTTTGTACTGTTTGGCTTATAGTGAGAGAATGAGTCAGCACCAGAGCGAAGTGTGAGTAAAAGATCAGAAAGAAAACACGCTTACAGCTGTTGATGTGAATATTTCAAGGTTTGATTTGATGGATTTGTCTTTCATTACTCAACAGGTCGGGTTGTTTCCTGCTCTTGCACACTTTGGTAAACAGCATTCAAAAACTAGACCTGTGAGTGTGTTGGTACACCTCTCCCACTCAGTCTTTGCCACAGTAACGCTCAGGTTAAGTGTAGTTGCAGGCTATTATACATCATTAGGGTAAGTAAGGCTCAGGCAGGCACTGCAAGAGAAATGGACTCTTTCAGATGCTTCATTCCTCACCGGCCACGGTTCAAATAGGACCTGACGTCACACACACAGACACCGCGTATATATGCACAATGTACTACACAGTGAAACCAGCTATAGCCACTTATCCAGTCAGTCACAAATCACCATGTCAATCAGCCTGCTTTATAGGGGCTAAATCCTTGTGATCGCCGCAAGTCAGTCCAGCCTGCCACTCTTCTGCCACAGCGGAAATTAAAGTGTTCTTAATGGATACATGGGAGTGTTTTATTGTGTTTTCACATTTTATGATACATGTTAACACCAGGCGGGCTGGATCCAGAGTGTGGTAATTTCTTCTAACCGCATCAATTAGAGTCAGGCTGCTACATGAGCCAGATATGGGCCTTTCATTACGCTGAGAGATTACGTACAGTATGATAGATAGGATGCAATTTATTTTTGTGTTATTGTGACATTGATTAATAATGAATTCATTGCTAATGCCATTTTATCTAGTTAATAATTTAGTGCTTATTTGGAAGGTTTCCCTATTTCTAATTGCATACGTATTTGGAAAACAATGATTCCTAATGACTATGCCACTCTCCTAACAGAATAATGGACTAGAATTTTAAATACAGCATTGTAGGAGAGTAGTACCTACCTTTACTGTGTTTTGACAAGCTCAAATTATCTTTAGGTCAGAATGCACTTGCACACAGCCTGTCCATACAAGGGACCGATATTGTATAATATATTAAGCGACAGTGGCTTATGAGGGTCACCTACTAAGCAAAAGGTGTTTGGCCTGCACTTTTTGGCATGTCTTTGTCAGTCTGCCCGTGGCGACTTTCGATATAGAGGTAGCTTACCACCACTAATGGATTTTGTTTTAAAAAGTCTTCTTGTGTATGTTCACTCTAGATCATTGTCTTCGATCTAACTGAAATGTAGTTCTGATATCTTTTTGAACATTTATGTAATTTGTGATAATTCAGCAACATTTTGGATTCTAATGTAAAACTGCCTCTATGTGGCCGTAGTCTGCTCCGTGCCAAATGAGTCTGAAAAAATAGCCCTTTTCGCTGCATCTCATGCGTCTTGTAGAGGGATAGGGCGCTGTCTACTGCCCAGAGAGCACTCACCTCAGCTGGGTGTTTAGAGACATCAGCCGGCCCGGGTGGCAGAACTCCACCAACTCGGAGGTGATAGATGAAGCAGGGCAGGAAAAAGACTAATTGTTCTCATTACTGAACAAATAAAAATCGATACCTCTCAAAGCGAGGAGGAGGTGCTAGCTGTCTTGAAGGGCACTGTAGTTATTGCATAGGAGTGGATTTTGTGGGAATTACAAGCGGTGGCAAAGTCACACTGGTACCGATCACATTTGAATGCTAATTCCAATAAAGGACAGTTAGATTAATATATGTGGCCAGTGGCTGCTCTGCTCTGGTCCCTTTACCCCTTGTATAAAGGCAGTGTTGGGGGTGTTGGAGATTGAAGTCTAAAATGCAATTAAATGGGAAAACACAAGGCAAGAAAGGGTAGATGTTTCTCAATTTTTTTCAAATTAAAGCAGGAAATTTCATTACCGAAGGAGCATATTTTACACAGGCAATTACAAGGTTAATACATCCCTCCTTAAAGCCCACATATATTTGTTCAGGGATCTTGTTCTTGTATTTTAGTTTAATTGGCTATGAGGAGACTATGCAGAAGGTCTGGGTAGTACGTATCACACACAAATATGCACACAACTATTATTAAAAATGCATTATTTAACTTGACAACCTGTGGGGGAATAGTTTTTACCTATACAAACCATACCTGTGGAGTTTGAGATTTAAAGTTTGCAATTTTAGATTCTGATAATGCAGTCTTAGATTTGACGGCAAGTGAAAGTCTACACATTCGAAGGTGTATGCTGATGTGTCTATATTATTCTTTTTGTCATTTATTTTACTAACAGTTGTGCTAATTAGGTGTTGGGCTGATGGAGTGAAGTGGTTGTGGCCAACAGGGAAAGAGAGGGCCTTAAATTGACATACACCAAATCTTTTTGAAAGAGAGCAACTATAGAAAAATGTATGTATTCATAGATCGTTTTTAGTTTGGGCTGTTAAAGATATAGTTATAAATGAGGTTATACAGTTAAAATGCTCATCTGAAAGTGCCCAAAATGAATTAAAAATAGTTCTCTGGTTTCATTGTATCTGTAAGCTTCAATTGTCTATGGGCAGATGAATCACACATGGGGGCTGGTCTCTCTCCCTAATGTATGCAGCACAAACCTGACATATATTTGAAAATAGGCAATAGGACTAATTTTATACAATTCCTATCAATCCTCTCTACATAGTTCCAGTCAAATAATTATTTGAAAATGTAACTTGCATTGTCTAAAAGTACAGTATCTCTACAATATGTGGGGATTTTAATGAATATTCAATAAACATGTCCCCAACCCTAAATAATGCATCCAAGATGTCCTCAACTTGTCAAAAGTCAGTGTTGGTGAGTCGAGCTTAACTCAAATGCAAGCACAGCGCTGGTGCCTGTGGAGCTCCGGAAGCGTATTGGCAGCAGTGTGAAGGCTGTGCCCAAACTGTGAGAGTGAGAGTGGCTCAGGTCTGTTTTCTCTCTGACACACATGACAGCCGTGAGCAGGACTTTCTGAATGTTTGTGAGAGTACACACATGTACTCTGGGTTTATATGGGAGTGTGTATCTGCAGCTAACATCTAAACTTTGACCACATACTTCAACTTACCTGAACCTAAGACTGGAGCGTTAATAGGGTTAATCAATCTGCATATGTATATCTATCATCTGCACTAAAATGAATGACTCACAAATTAATTAATTGTGGCTATTAAATTATTTAACATGAGATTTGAAGCAGTAAAGTGGTTTAACATTTAACACATCAATGCCAATCTCATTGTTTGTTTTTTCACCGTCAGATTGTTTTCCTCTGATTTAGGCCTAGTCTTACAGCCACACAGACACCACACTGTATGATAGAAATTCAACAGTGAAGCAAATTGGCAGAGCCACAGAGGGCGGATCGACAGTGAGAAGACAAGCTGGGAAGGAGGCGGAGAGCAGAGGAAGCAGTGTGAAAGATAGAGCTTGAGATGATGATGATGATGATGATGACGGAGGAAGAGAAAGCAAAGGAGGTTTATATAACATCTCCACGACGCTCTTTGGCATGCGTCAGGGGCTGAGCCATCAATCACTCCATCTGTGTAAAATCACAAGCTGACTCCAATATTGCTAAATATTTATACTGTCACATAGACACAGGCGTGCAGATGAAAAGAGCCATTCATTAGGGCCTTCTCAGGCCTGTCAGCCTGGAGATGGAGATTAGAGGAGCTACCTCCCACCACGCCTGCCTCTCCTCTCAGCTCCTCAGCCCTATATATAGACCTATCAGGGCGATAAATATCTGCTGCATGCCTCTGGTAGGTAAATACTCCGTAAATATGGAGCCAAAGTAAAACTAAACAGACCTGTGTGTCTTAAGTATATGTTGAAACTCCCAGGGAATTGTCATATATGTTACAAGCTATGTTTTATATATATATAAATTATATTTGACCAACATTTGGACATTATTTTTAACTTAAATGTTACCCAATTCTCTAAATTAGTACTTCAATGTAATGTAGGGCAGTGGTTCCTATAAACTAGGTTGGGACCCAAAATTAATCACCAAGATATATATATATATATATATATATATATATATATATATATATATTTGATTGCCACAGCGGGCCTCAGACCAGTCCTTGGCACAAAACGACATCAGCAACATCATCCTCTCATTGCAATTAACGGTATGGGGGAAACTTCATTTTGATTAGTGAAAAAGCTTTTCTTCTCCAACTCACATCCAATTATTAATCATTAAATCATGGGCGAGTGAGTGAGACGGGGTGATGGGGGTGCTGTGTGAAAAGAGGATAGAGGGATGAATACAGCAATGGATAGAAAAGACGAAAAAGGCATGTAATTATCTGTAGAAGTTCGACATCCCAGTAAATCCACTGAGCCATCTGACATGGCTAATTAAAGAATCAAAAGGTCCACCTCCAGAGATTTTGAGAGAAAGAAACAGGACGGAGCCATAGAACAATGGGGGGGGGGGGGGGATTATGGAAAAATAGTGTGCCCCAGTGGTCAACACATCTGAGCTTGTGTGTCTGTCTGTCCTCCCAGTGTTACCAGGTTCTCCCTGGATTCCACGACTCCCTCTCCCTGTCAAATTGGAGAATCTAAACTGCCCCTGGTAATAAAATATATTAGTGATTATTTTGAAATGTTGTCTTTTTGAGTACATCTATATCACCCCCCAAGACTTCCTGCCTAAGGCCCATTGTTGCTGAGGCAAGCTCCTGACATACCCAAGCCCTAACGAAATATAAATGAATGAGTTGTTATCGTTTCATATGCCATCCTTCTCTTTTGCGTTGTCTTTTTCTATTCCTTTCTGATTTTCTTTCTCACCGTTATCATTTCTGACCTTCATCTGCACAGTGCAAAATAACTGATTTACAGCATCGGGCAATAAGCGGAGACCTCAAACACAAAGTAATACACTAGTCATATCTGGTTAGTCCTTTTTATAGTTGAAACGATACCACATAATCAGTGATGTAAGCCTTGGTCATCAGGTGTTGAGGCCTTCTCGTCTCTCTCTCTCACTGGACGCCCCGCGGAGGTGCATCAGGCCATACTGACTGTGACTGTATCAACCACCCACACCAAGGCTTTTTTATCACCAGCAAACTGCTCCAAGCCTCCACAGAGTACTGCTTTTGGCACTAGCAATGTATCGCAATGTTATCATTATCGCAGTATTGGAGAGTTGGGAAACTGAATATATTTCTATAAATCGATATTGTTTCATCCGACAGAGATTAAATGAAGATACTGAGTTGTGGCAATATAATATGTTTGCCTGATCTAGTCTTGATTAAGGTCCTCGGTTATATCCTGGTTTAGTCCTGGTGAATCAAACAATATCACCAGTCAAAACATAAATGCAATAGTTTTTTTCCCTAATATTGTACAGCCCTAGTTAGTGCTGATGCTTGAACAGACCCCACTGAATATCCAAAAAGACTTAGCTGTAATGCCTTATATTCACGACACTCTGTGGTTTCAATTCAAAATGTTCTTAACATCTGGTCCAAAAGCAGGGAGTCTCTTCTCTCTCTCAGTGGATAAAGGACTTAGTCGACTCTGGCACATGTCAACTGTACTGTAGTCCAAAGATAGTACTTGCTGCTAAGTTACCTGCTCTCGCTCTGCAGGTTTTTGGTTTAAATGCATTCTCGTAGGCATTATTGTAGCTATTATTATCTTGAACCTGTGCTGCTATTCTTTACTCACTTTTTGTTATTGGGAACAATTCTAATAGATCAGCCTACCTGGCACCAACCATTCCATCTTCAAACTGAATCACCTCTTCACCTTTCTGATGCATGGTTAAACTTTAGCAGGTTTGTCTTTAAGGTAGCTATACCTAATAAAGTGGTCAGTGGTCACAAAGATGATTAGAGGATATTGAAGAGTTGTAAAATATGCATTTCTTATATGCTATCTGATGTGGAGAACTGTGCCTTTTCACCTTTGGCCTAGTCCCCCCTCTACCCCTCCCTCTGGGGACAAAGACATGAGGGCGATAGAGTTGGTGTGGACCACATTATTCTGCAGCTGGTCATCCTCCGTCAGCAGAAAAAAGAGCTGAGAGCAGAGCAGTGACCTGTGCTTCTCTTGACCACTGGAGCCTCTCACCTGTGAGCCCTCTCTGCGCCAGACCAACATAATTATATTGTCTCTAAATTTAGATGTCACATCCACTTTAAATGACCATTTACTTTCTCCTTCCCTGATTTTATTATGTCACACTAGCACATTTAAACAGTATTACCAGGATGTCAGTCACTCAGACCAATTTGTAATTTCGTATATTGCCAGTCAACCCATCATAAACAGTAATTGTCTTTAATTTTTTTCTTCATGATTTCCAAAGTATATGGTAGAGTGATGATCAACGCTGCAAAAAAGGCTTGATAGTAGTTTTGAACAGCCCCAGTCCTGAAATTGTGAGAATGTTGGTGGGCTATTCATTCTCTGTAAAGATGCTTCTATATTGGGCTTTAGTGTAGGTTTATGATGGTACCACTAATCACCCTTTCACACTGACTTGTCAAGACATTTCGGAGACTTCCAGCTTCCTTCTTTCTCACTGGTGGGACACTCTAAAACAACAGAATAAACTAAAGCAAAGCCTGAACAGAAAGCATAGAAAACATTGTTCAAAATAGCAAACACTAAACCCAGTGCTAACTATTTATGCTAGCAAAACATCCTGGACATTCCATAGACTATACCTTGTTGAGTTGCTGGTGATCATGTTTCTGATTTCTGAATGCATTTGATTGTTCAATTGAAATTTTACTTCTTCTTTAAGCCCAGAAGGCCCACTGTCAGACCATGCCCTCATTTTCTTGTGTTTATTCGTCCTTGGGGTGTGTTCGCTGCGTCTCCATCTCTCTCTCTCTGCCCTGTCCACCCGGTGTCAATCTGGCCGCTGTATAATTGGTTGTTTTTTGGTCGGCCGGCCTGTCCTGCCTGGCTTTGATTCATGGCGTTTGTAAAGGTGACAGTAGTGGCTGTCTGTACCAGACAAAGTAGAGCCATCACTAAATGGACCTTGCGTGACCTGCTAGTTTGTGCAAACACACAGGCATACACACAGCTGTCCATACACATTCACGCATAGGAAAAAAGACCAGGGCAAGACGGGCAGGTAAGGTCAACGAGGGAACAATAGACTAGAAAATGCCCTGATGTGGTTTTCACATCACATACTATGTAAAACAACAAATAAAAGGGGCTTTATTGCGATGTTTGCTTTTTAAATACATTTTCAGCCCGCTTGGTTAGTCTTGTGTTTATCCCAAGCTGGCACTGGACAAAGCAGGGCATTAGGGTTAATTAACTCAGCTTCTTAGTGCTTCGGGTTGAAGGACCGCAACCAAGCTTTTTAACTCCTGAGAAAGTTAGCGCTTCAGCATACAGCATTACTCAAACATGGATGAAAACTTTTACAACTGTATGTTTTTGTCAAGCACACAAAAAACCTTGGTACAAAGTCAACTTCACATAACATAAATAATTGTGATTAAGAGACAAAGAATGTCCAAATTCAAAACAAAAAACCCATATTTACTCACATGAGGGGTACCTCTATCACCTCCATTCATACATTCTTCCCTTGTGACCTGGATACACTCACAACTGACACTTTATCTATTTAGCAGTGTCACCTTCAAAAGATGGCTGCTATGAAACACACCACCCACCCATACCTCGTGTTAAAATCCCCCACAAATAACCGCCATATGTGTGTCATGTTACGGCGTCTCCATCTTGCTCTTTTTAAGGCATTGGCTTCATATCTATAATAGAAGGTAATCAGTCGGTAAAGGGATTGTAGAGGGTTTTGTGCAGTGGTTAAGGATTGATCTTAAGCTCTGCCGTTTTCATGGTTGTCTTGCCATTGACCTTGTAATTGATTCTGTGGGCATGTTTTTCATCTCTTGTGTTATGGTTTGATACAGTTTAATTGACTTTAAACAGCCCGCTCATGTCTTTTTGTCTTTAAGATTATTTTTGTCACTATGAGATTTGGTTTGTTAAGGTTTTACGGAGTGTTAAATATTGGTCGCAGTTTAAAGAATGGGATACCTCTCAGATATACCAAGACTAATGTGTAGTTGTGTGTGCTCGGCTGATTGCTGAGCTTATATTTGACCTGTGTTACAGCCGGTGTAATTGATTGTGTGTGTGCTGGTGTCGTGGTGTTAAGGTTAATTTCTCTAACTGCTGGTAAGTGCTGTCTGACCGCTCCCCTGGCGGCCTCTCTGAGCTGAAGTAATGCCACTTAGAGCCCCCCCGGGCCTCCACCACTGGCCAGTGCATTGATCCATTGATCGATAATTGCATCTGTAGCACTGTACACTGAGCAGGGAGCCTCCGGCGCTGACCTGGAGCTAACACACTGGCTGCTGCAGAGAGTGGAGTCACAGCTCGCAGATGGTTATCAAACTGCAGTCCAGGGAGCACCTAGGTCTTTAAACAGGAGCCAGAGGTGTACTGAGCCAAATGAGGTGCACTTCATTTCCTGTACCGTCTCATTCATTAGAAGTTAACACATTTTCAGAATAGCTTGGCTCATGTTATGTAAAATGAATTTTTGGTGTGGACTTGATAAATAAAGACATTTCTTGCCATTGTGAGATAATAAGTGCTTTGAGGCTTAATAGCTTGAGCATTTACCATTGAAATAATAATACAATTCATAAGTCTAGGGTTGTGTTGTATATCTTTACCACTTGCATTCTGCGAGTGCTTATAGGTGGATTTAGTCATTTATTCCATGTTTCCCTCCAGGTCAAAACATGAAGCCTAAAGTATCTATTTATCAATTTTTATGCTCAGATTTTTTATCAAAGTAAGAATTTCATTGTGCAGGGAAACATGTTTTCTACTGTGCATATGACAATAAACACTTGTACTGTATGTACAGTATATATTGTGTGACCTTGAGTGAAATGATAAACCTCATTTTACACCTGGACTAACATGAATATATTTTAGCTAATAAACCATCCAAAAAGTCCTCTTGCTATTAATAATACATTTTAGTGATTCAAAATAACTGACCCCAGTGTCTCCTTGGCACCCAGTTGTTTTATTACTCTCAAGGCCCTTCCATCTTGTTTCAAACCTCAGCCAATAAAGCAGCCGACTGTCGCGCCATCTATCTATCCATTTTCCTACACTTTCTGTTAAAGGAGTCATTGAGTCAGAACACTCCAAACACATATTAAACAGGCATCAGCTCCTCGCCGCGGCCAAATCACGCTCTTCAAATGTTGTTCTTCCACCGGGAGGGAGCGCAGGACAACTCTAGAGATGGGATGTGGAACATTAACTTGATTCACGGCTGCAGCAACTGAGTGACACTCCATAAACCTCAGCGGGTCTGCCACCGGGCTAATGTGAGCAGCTCTGCCACCCCCACAGCGCCTCAAATACACATACATACATAGTGGCAATACATGTACTAGATTAGCTGACCATATAGACACCCACACACATGAGACACAAACATGCATTTACCCATAAACATGAATGATACCAGGAATATGTAGCCACGCATGAATTATTACATAATTGTGTTCAAATTCTGGGGTTTTCACCAGAGGTGGGTATTTACATTTACTCTTTTACATTTACTTTTTAAATAAATGACATAGAGTAGGTTTACTGCACAATATTTTTGACTTTTACTTGAGTAATAATATTTTGAAGTAACTGTACTCTTACTTGAGTAAGATCTTGGAAATCTACAAAGAGTAAGAGTACTTACTACCCACCTCTGTGTATCATGTAAGAACAGCTTTATGTGACAATGTGGAAATTCTGTTACGTGTATATAAGTTAAATTAAATTAAATAAATTAAGTTAAATTAATTATAAAAAGTAACTTTTTTGGCTACTCTATGTAATATGTAATATCTAGTGAGTGGCAGTACTATGGGCAAAAATGACTGGTTTGTGATTATACAAAGTGTGCATTCATTTACCATTTACCTATAATAAATAGCTTACCATCACATTTTAACATATAACAATAAAAACATTCTGACTGACAAAGATATACAAGTTAAGGGGGGTGTATACACCAAAAACCACATTCATTTTTATGGTAATCCGGCTAGAAAAGTGCACCAGCCACTGAATGATTGTCCTCCCCGGCTGACCTCTCGGCTCACAGTGATTTGGCGTAGGCAGTTAGCATGGGCCCCGTAGCTCTGTGTAAATAGGTAACCTCTGCTGCTCAAAATGCCAACTTCCTCTGGCGATTTTCCACAGTGCTGCTGACTCTTCCGCACACTAACTATTACTGCACTTTTGCTCTTGTCACTTAAGATACAAATAGTGAAGCCTGAACCGCTATTTACTTCTCATGTGTTCTGCAGTGTCACCATTAAACAAAGGCCTCTGATGAGTGACATTTCACATTCAAAAGGCCAAACAAAGGAAGAATTTACTTTACACAGTATGTATCGCCTTTTCATGCAGTGGTTCGAGTGGTGCAGAGTTCGATCTGTTTTTTAGTTTTTTTCTGGAGATTTTTACCTGAAATCACAAAATGTTGTTGTTTTTTTGCAGAGGGCAAGAGTTCAGTATAGCACCTATAGCAGCAAATTTAACTACTGGATTTTCTGCACTATAGGTTGCACTGGATTATAAGGCGCACTGTCGATGAATGGTCTATTTTCAAACTTTTTTCATATATAAGGCGCACCGGACCATAAGGCACATTAAGTGAAACAAAACAGTCAAAAAGTCAGTCAGTCAAACTTTATTAAACGCGTTCACAGTAACTCTCAACATTGTTCAAACGTTAATGGATGTATTCACAATAACATTCAACCTTGTTCAGTTGTAACACGTAAAAATTAAATGGCCATTTTGGGGTCATATATAAACACTAATAATAATAATTCAACAATTTATATAGCGCTTTTCTCAACTACTCAAAGACGCTTTACATATTTTTTTTTGTATTTTCATTCACTCCAGTCACACCTGGTGGTGGTAAGCTATAGTAGCCACAGCTGCCCTGGGGCACACTGACGGAAGCGTGGCTGCCAGTTTGCGCCTACGGCCCCTCCGACCACCACCGAACACCAATCACACAACCACACTGTACTGTACATAATTTTCTTAACACTTAGTAAGCACAGTTTTTACTTTTCATAAAGCAAAGGTAAAATCTTTATTTAACTCTTATACAGGAACATTACATTACATATCAATTGTTTTGTGGGCACTCATGCTAATTCATTTTCTTGTTACTGTGTCAGGTGGTGAGTAATTGCTTTAAACAGACTGATGCTGGGAAAGCTGTGGAGATGCTGCATGCAAAAGTGAGGACCGGTGTTCTCAGTGAGGCTGCACTTGTCTCTCTCCTCTGGGCTGTCCACCAGAACACCCCCCCCCCCAGCTCCTCACAGCTGCAGGGCTTACTGGAGGAACTGGAGAACAGCTCACACACAGGTAAATGAGTTTAATCAGTCCAGTATAAGGCTATCCTTGTAGGTCTAATAGTGCGTTCACACCACACGCGAAAGACGTGACAAGATTGACTGATTTAAATGTTAAGTCGCGTTGTTGTGCCACAAGTCATCCTGCGTCACCCTAGATGCAAAAAGGGTGACGCGAAACACGGCACTCGAAAAGGCGAATTTGAACAATCTGAACTTTGGCGAAATTTTGTGCCACGATAACCCATCAGGAGCCTGATTTTGTGGCGAGTGACGTGCTGACGATGTAGCCCCAGGGCAGGGTCACCAGAGGATCACATCAGAAGTGTCATAGAGGGAAAAAAAAGAAATGGCACTGTCAGTCTGTACGGAGCATTAAACAAATCTGTGTTAGTCCTGAGATACTGTAGTGCATAATTAGATGGTTATTTGTGAATGGAGCAGTGTTTTTGTGACTTGTACAATCTGAAGTGGAGATTCTCCTGTGAAGGCTGGTCCACATATCAGAAAACATACAAATAAAGATCATAGAAACACAAACGTGATGAGAATATAAACAGGACTGACTGAGGAGGGTCTGAACTTTATTATAAACTGAGGTTTAGATCTAGATTGTCATTTTACAAACACTGGTGCTACCGGTTAAAGCACCACTATGCTATAGTCCCACCGTGCCTCACATATACACCCGACCACAGCTCATCAAACTGGCCTTTTGACAGCTGTCGTACGGCCCGAAAGAAGCAAATTTCACCTCCGTTTGAATCCATTTCGCTCGTGTTGTATCAAAATGTCAAGTGACATAATAGTGAAAATTTCACATCTGTCACGTCTGGTGTGAATGCACCACAAGTAGTATTGGGACAGAGGCCCTCATTTATGAAACGTGCGTGCACCAAAAACTGAGCGTACTCCTGGTGTATGCACAAAGCCACACAAAACTTGGAGATTTATCAATATGAATGTGTGCATACAGCACATATGGTGTACATATACACAAGTTATGAGTCAGTGCCATAATGAGCAGAAAAAAAAATTCTAACACTTTCACATTGACAAATGAAATAATTTACTATATTAAACCTGTAAAACCACTGTAACAAACATTGCTTATATTTGATATTTATTATTAGCTTTGCTTTTATTAAAATATGCTAGACCCATAGCCAAAAACGAAAAGGCTGTAAGCCGAATAAATGTTGCAAGGGTAAATAAACAACAAACAACGAAGAGCAGCGCATGTAGGCTGTTTAAAATCTTTAAGACCCGGGGAAACTTCTGCACCGGACCAGCTACAAATGGACAGTCCCACGCCCTGGACACACATCCAGGTGAGCGCTGGCACAAACATGTCATGTACAAAGCCGTGCATTTTTATTAGACAAACTATTGATTGGGTCATTCACAGCAAGCACTCCCCACTAAAGGCTCTATGTCCCCTGCTGGTGCGCATCCCGGTTCGTGTGCGTCGAGCCCCGGGTCAGTGCGTAGTGCAGACCATTGAGCTTTTTATCAAAGCAACATATACAGCCACAATACATTTTGCAGAGGCCAATAATCTATTGCTTAAAATGCAGCGGAGCATCACATTTATTTAGAATTCTGGGGACTGACAAAAACTTTAAAACTTGTGCGCTACAGGTGCCAGTCACAAATGGCGAGGCAGTTTCATCATTGTGTTTTGGGCAAACCTTTGATTCAAACATATAGAAAGTGACAGCGAGCACTCACAACAAATGACTGGTCCCCCGGGTTTGTGTTGTTCCTAGTCCGTGTGCATCTGGTTCCTAGTCCGTGTGCGTCTGGTCCCGGGTCCGTGCATAATATAGCCTAGTCCCAGGAAACCGCGCAGGTTATGGTTTACCAAAAGTTTACAGGTTGGGAGTATGCTGCCCTGTAGCTGTCCGTGTTTTCTCCGTTCATCAAAGTAAAACGCAAAGCAAAGGCGTTCGGTCCGCCGCAGCTTGCTCCACCAGAGCTGCCGCTTTGTCCTCCGTCAACAGTCCACGGCTAGCTCCAGAACCGGGGCGTCGTCCTTCATCAAGCTGACCCAGTGCGCAGCGTTCCCTGGTCTTGGGCTGGACTTGGACTGTCTAGGGCTCTTCTAACTGCTCATCTCAAATTTGAAATGTGTCCTATATCATAAAATATAAAATGTAGGCTGTTAACCAACCAACATTTTTAAAATGTAAGCCACAGATGTGGTTTGGTAGTGAAACCCAAAAAATTTAATCAGCAAAAAAAGTATCTTTTTAAGTATTTTTATAGACTTGAAAAAAGCCTTTGATGTAATTGATCATTCATGACTACTTCAAAAACTAAATAAATATGGAATCAGAGGTATTGCATATCAATGGGTGAAAAGCTACTTAGAAAATGGAAAACAATTTGTTCAGATAGATAACACAAAATCAGAACTGTGTGATATTAATTGTAGAGTAACACAAGGGTCGGTCCTTGGGCCGAAACTATTTGTTTTATATATAAATGACTTTATTTGCTGATGATACAACATTGTCTCATTCAGGTTCAAACATACAAGAAGTAATTCAAGTGGTTAAAAGGTTAAAGATTGGTTTGATATAAATGAACTGTCACTAAATTTGAAAACGACAAATTTCATATTGTTTAATGAAAGAGTAAAAATGTGTCAGTTGTGTTAGAGATAGATGGGAATGAAATTCAAAGAGTAAAAGAAACTAAATTCTTAGGAGTCATGATTGATGAAGATCTCACCTGGAAGTCACACATAAACTAGGCCTGTGCTGTCGTCCCCGTGTCTGCTACAACTATTACCAACGGGCACCTTAATCACTTTTTTGATTTGTCTGGATGTTTGTGAAGAATGTTTTTGCCAAATTTAGAAAATTCCCTAAAGCTGCATTATTCTTTCAGTCTGTAGGGGGCGCTATAGAGGTAACTACCCTCATATTGGTCAGAT
>JAVQKC010089346.1:0-25000 GCA_036025475.1 Philypnodon macrostomus
GGAGGAGAGTGGAGGAGGGTGGAGGAGGGTGGGGGAGGGTGGAGGAGGGTGGGGGAGGGTGGAGGAGGATGGCATCTGAAATCTGAAAAACAGTGGTAGGAGTTGAATTTATGCTTACATTGTTATATTATTTTCGATCCCTTAAAGCTAGTGCCTGATTTTGTGTGATGCACTTCTCTTCCCCCTTCCTCTCCCTCCCAAACATCTGTCACTATCTCACACAAACCAGGAAGAAATTGAAATTGGAATGTGAATTTTGAAACTAAACATATCCTCCCAAACGTTATTCCCAATTACGTCTATCGACCAATATCAACGAATCTTGTTTTGGACCCTGATCAACACTTTGGACATGTCTGAAGGAGATCAAAATCTTTTTTACCAACCACCAGGATGAAAACATCACAGGCAAGACAAGCAGATACTGTATTCCCCTCTTCTCTAGATGTTAAATTTCCACCTTTAGAATATGAGCATGTAATCTGGGCTCCCATTAATCCCGTTCTTGAAAATCTGTCACTTCCCTAAACAGATTACCTTCATCTTCTTATGCCAGGCCTAATCTCACCGCATCTCCCTGACGGATTATATTGGCGGTGTGATCACTTTGAACGATACCGTCTCCATCCTCTTTGAAGCAGTCAGTCAGCTGCCTCCACTAAACAGACAGCCCACTGACTGAGACAGGCAGTACATCTCTTTGGTTCAAACTCACTCCAATTCTACCACATTGTACTGTATATCTATTTTTCAATGCTTCACTTTTCAATTGTGTCTCTAAATGTCAAGAGTGTATGGCCCATATAATTGCATTTTTTTCAGCGTGCATTGAAGAGTGTTTAATACAAGAAATGACATTTAAAAGTAGAGGAGTGTATAGAACGGCATATGGATAGGACGTATAACAGACAAGTGGTTATTATAATGTGGCTGGTGTGATTGAATTGAGTATAAAAGATGTGCCGGGCAGACAGAAATATGCAATAGAACTGTTATGATAGTTCTGATTGTGCAGGCTTATGTGTGAAATCTAAACCTATGTGTGTTGTGGTGAAGTTCTGAAATATTGTATACAACGAAAATATATATTTACATTTTTATCAAGATTAAATATCCCATTGAGCTTTATTCCTCCATGCTGCCTCATCTGAACTCTCCCTGGCTCCTTGGTTGAATAGTGTTTTGACAATCAATGAGTGATTGGTACACTGTGTGATTGATTGTGTTGAGCAGTATGGTGTATGGAGGAACGGTATCTTCAAAATATAGTGAAAGGGAATAAGACAAATGACAATAAACTGACCTGGACCTGATTGTCCATGAGATAAATTGGACACTGATCTATAACTTTGTACAGAGCTGCTATTTGTTACCTACTTTCCAGTCACTCCTTAATTTCCATATCAGCAGCTTGTACTGTGACAACCTCATTCTCCTACTTGCACAGTGATAAAGCACAAGAACAAGAACGTCGGGAGAGGCACAATTACAATTAGCAATTTTAGGCAAACCAAATATTTGTATGTTCTGAGAGGCATGTGATTATTGTGAAGGTTAACAGTATATATTTTAGTCTTCTTTCAAGGGTTAATGCTTCTACACAGCTTTAATGTGATCTGAACTGAATCTTGGTTTTGAAACAATATCGCAATCTCAATATTTGTCATAAAATTAGATTTGATTCATCAATTATATATTTTAAATAATTTATGATATTTTGATTGTTTGACTATACTCCAACCTTGGTTAGATTACGTGAGACTCTGCCTCCATTTGTTCTAACGTTAGCTACATTGAGATAAGAAACTGTAATTATAGGCCTATATATTAATAATAAGGCATCAGTTTTATATAGCGATTTTCTCAAGACACAAAGACGCTTTACAATTACAGTTTTCATTCACTCCTCAGTCCCACTTGGTGGTGGTAAGCTATTTATGTAGCCACAGCTGCCCTGGGGCACACTGACAGAGGCGTGGCTGCCAGTCTGCACCTATGGCCCCTCGGACCACCACTAAACACCAATCACACAACCACATTCATAGGCAATGTGGGTTAAGTGTCTTGCCCAGGGACACAACGGCAGGGATTCAAACGCTTACCCACTGCCGCCCCAATATATCGCTTTGCACAGTGATTTGAGTTTGCACATTTCAGCTGCACTTAATGTCGTCTGTGACAAAAATGAACTCACAAACCTAAAAATATGAACGACTAGAATTGACAGAATAATAAAAATAGATAGTGTATCCTTATCCTATATGTAGAAGCTCCACAAATAGCTTCCCCAGACCATGTGTAATTGGTTTTTACACACTGCTCTCCTACGCCTCTCGCAGAAACAAACCTCAAGTCTCTAAAGAGCACAGAAAGCCAGTTGTAGGATCATAAAAATACATTAGAAGACACAGAGGAGAAGCTTGCTGCAGAATCCCTGAGTATTTTAAGAATTCGCATTAGTCTCTCGCTTTTCAGCCCTGTGCCCCGGAACCTACCCGACACTGCTTTTTTATTCACCCAAATGACTGAAAAGAAAGCAAGTGTGGGTCGTAACTGTTCAAGTGAAAATATCTTAAGATGCTTTTTTTTGTGCGTGCACGCGTGTGTTTATGTGTGTCGAAAAGTCAGTGCTCAAGTCAGAAGCTAAGCTCACATTGTATTCAGGGGAGCGTGGCAAGAGAGCAGATTGAGAAAGAGGAATAATGTAGAGAGGCGTCTCGATTTTTTAAATGTGGCACCGCCGTGGATTGATCAGCGATACATGAATAACTCCATATAAATCCCGGCAGGCCTGTTTGAATGTGCAGGAGATGGAAGAATATAAGGGGAATATAAGACTGCAGCACTCTGGCCTTGCATTGTGACAGACAGGGAATTAAAATGTGATTGCTCGCTGAGTGATGGTTTGGGCCGGGGCCGTGTGACTAATCATACATTTAGAACTTCAGCGGGAGGCGATTTGTACGTGGCACCTTTTTTACAGTGAAAAGTTACATTTTTAACACCCATTATTTTTTGAACCAGCTTTTTCTGCTTTCTGTGGCACCCTTTAATTGAGTCGGCATGAAGTGCTCCGGTGGCAGTTGTCACATCTGTCACTGTGCTGGCAGATGTGTGGGTAGTTTTATTCATTGTTTATACTATATTATTCATTAAGCTTTGAACAAAAAAGATACAAAAAATGTGTGTTAGTATTCAGGCAATGGCATATGTACTGTACATGGAAATGAAATATTGAAGGCACTTGAAGTAAATATTCAAAAAGATGGAACAGCCTGTGAAGAGCAGAGGTTTGGACATGAAAGATGCTTGATGTTGATCAGTGAACATGTTTTAACTGTTCTGATGTTCCACAACTGGAGAAACAGGTGAATAAGGACTAGATTGGCCTTCACCAAAGAATTTACCCTATCTAGCAATGGTGAATGGTGGGGGCGGCAGTGGTGCAGTGGGTAGGCACTCACCCTTTAACCAGAGGGTCGGTGGTTCAAGCCCCCTTCCTAGCACACACTGTTGTTGACACTTAACCCACATTGCTTAGGAATGAATGTGGCCAGGTCACCATTGTAAATGAGAATTGGTTTACCTGGTTAAATAAAGAATAAAAAAAAAAACTATAGTGCTCAAGGTTGTGAACCACACAGAGTTTGACATTTTACTGACCCCTGGTGGCTGCAGTTAGTGGCCTTATCTAACGATGGTATACTATGCTCAGAACATATGACTTGCTCTGGATGATGTTCTCAATCCAAACAAGTATTCATGCCTACTCATGATATTTTTATTTGAAAACAAAGAACATTTTCTTTTCATTGGAAAAGAGCCATGTGCAGGTTGAGCCTACAATATAAATGGCACAAACTACTTTCAGCTTTTATGAGGGGTTTGCACAGCGGTTCAATGTCATGGCATAGGCAGAGAATAGATTATTTGAGTGGAGAACAAATGATCCAGATTAATAAAAGTATGTATTGAGCTGTATAGTGCAAATATTGTGACCTTAAGGTTCCTCTTCTTTTAGAGGATATAATGTATAATTTATTCAAATCATGTAGCATTGTGTTCTTCTCTCACTCTCAGGGTCTGCTTGAGGGAACACAAATGCACAGTTAAACAAGCCAACAAAGGGCACCAGGGCAAATTAGCAAATCTAATCTCTTCATCATTTATTTATTCAGTTTGTTTCTTGCATGCTGCTCCACTTGAAAGGTCAAAGAGAGATGGAGCTCAAAGAAATCTGCAGGATCAAACAAAAGCTGGTTGTTCACTGTAGGATCACAGAGGTGGAAGAAGAAAATAATAATAATAATAATAATAATTAGTCAGGTAAGAATAACATAATGAACTGAATGTAAGTATTTCTTTGTGCCAGTGTTTCCACTTATGATTACTTGGATTACTTGAAACTATAATACTACTAACCAAACCTTAAAGCTAATTTTGTTTTCTAATAAACATTAACATTATTAACCGACAGTTTGAGTGTTGTGTCTTCCTCAGAACACGCGTGATGTGACAGCCACGTGTCTTGGCAGCTGATTTACAGGACTGGTTTTCCATGTCAATCATGCAAAAAGACCTAAAGACAATTGAAAATACTGAAGAATACAAAACAGAATGGGAAAAAGAGAAAGCACACACAAGAGCAATAAAGAAAAAAGTAAAGCAGGAAATAAATGGTCCATCTCTGACCACAGCAACAGGGAAACCACCTAATGGACCAGGAAGAAGCCTAAGTCATCGGAACCAAGAATAATAAACACCACGGTTGGATTTAGCTCTGTGCTAAATCTGGCATATTTACGTCAAGTTGTGTGATTCTATACAATTGTACGTTCATTAATGTGCTCTGTCCGGTCCAAATAAATAAATCAAAATAGCCATCGAAATCAGGAAGCGAACCCACAGGTCAGTAAATAGAGACGAAGGGGCATATTTTTTTGTCCCACCGCTGGGAGGCTGTCTCGAAGTCAGTCTACAACCTGTATAACATCACGTGACAACTTCAGAGGAAGACTATAGTAGAAGTTGAAACATGCCAAGGTGCAACACTCAAACTGTGGTCTGTTAATAACAAAAGAATTTTGAAACCCACATGGTGGCATTTGGTTAGCATTGTTAACAGCAAGAAAATCCCAGTTTCAATTCACAGACTTGATGCATGGAGTTTGCACACTCTCTTTATAGCTGGGTGGGTTTTGTCCAAATAGGTCCTGGCTCTGATCTGAAAAAAGTCACCCACTGCTCCTGTCTTTATGCTTTAAGATTTCAAAATGTTGTACAAAACACATCAAGTGAGGACATTTCTCCACTGCTTTGATTCTCATCCAGAATTCCTTTCCCAGTGTAAGAACTCAATGTTTACACATGAAGCGGATGAGTCATTAGACACCTGACACAGCGCAGCTAATGGGCGGACATTTTGAGTTTATCTCCCCCAGATTTGTATATTGGCACACTGAGTAATGCTTCCTGGTACTAACACATCTGTCCACAAAACCTTAATGACTGTATCAATGGTATTTTTGGCTTAGGACTTCACTTGTTTTGGCTTCTCTGATAACTGGCTGTAATGATGTAAACAAAGATAGGTACACATGAGCCTATATGCAATACACAGTGAAGCAAATGGGCGGGCCGTGGCTATGAAGGCATACTAAGTGCAGTCAAGGGAGATGCGTTAAAGCTGAAAATATGAGCTCGTTAACACGGGGCTATCTTGTTTGGCAGAAGCAGTCGTTTGTGTGTGAGCGTGTGCACCACTCTCAACTCCACAGGTCATTACAGTAATAACCGGCTTAGCCCGCAGGTCCACTGTCATTAGCTACAGAAGAATGGACAGACATTGCATAGCCCGACTCTCAAAGACGACCGCATAGAACCGACGAGACCTTGAAGGAACACAAAAAGACAATGTGCATAGAGGTCTTCCGAATTGTTATTTTATCCCAAGTGAAATTGTTTCTCTTCATTACAGTGGCCGAGTGTACGGATGGTGATGATGATGACTATAGCTGGGAGATAATTAAAGGCTTAATTGGGCTTGATAAACAGTTATGAATTGTTTATTGAATTGTTCTCTCAAAGCACAGTGGCAATTAGAAGTTCAGTGAAATCGTTTTTTTATCCCCCTTCATTGTTTTCACTGTCACCAGCTTCTAACTAGATACATTTTCAGATCTAATACAAAAGAAATGATCAGAAGTGCAACTAGTACTCAAAATGGGCTGTGTGGGCGATAAACGATTGATATAAAGTGATATGTAAAGTTATGATGATAATTTGGGAAGATTGTAGAATTGTGATACAGTGCATTCATGTATGCTCTGCTCTTCACTTTCATTTTTACTGTAACAATGCCCACGTTCATATTACTAAAAAAAAACATTTAGCAGTAGTTTATACAAAGTTAAATTGTGATCAAATGTAAAATTGTGATATCGGCTTATTATATATATTTTTATTTTCACCCACCCTTAACTTCAAATTGATATTACTCAAGAAGTGAAAATAGTCAACAAAATGAAGTAGAAGTAATGAATGCCCCCCAAATTCCCCGGGACAACGGATGGAAATTAGCATTTTGCTATAATCTGGTATGTTTACATTCATGCTGTATAAGCCTGTGTGTTCATTAACATGCACTGTCCCGCTCAAATAAATAAATAAATGCGAAATGTAAAAACATCATCTTTGGCCTCTTTGTACCTAATAAAGTGGCACCCCGTGTGGTACTTCGCTGCATAGGACAACCCACCTGTGTTTTGTCATTCTGACAGTCTTCTGCACACCTTTGACGTAACAAGTGGTTATCACAGATGATGTTCCCTTTTATCCATATTATGAAAAGCCAGTCATTTACACCCATAGAACTGTCACTCACTGGAGATGATATTTTCAAACCATTCCGATTCTTGATTTGAGCTCGCCTGTGTGTGAAAATCTTTTAAATGATCCAATTCTAATTTTGAAAAAGATCACTTGGATGTGTTGGCCATATAAAATATTGTGCTGTTGTCTTGGCCAGGACTCCCTTGAAAAAGATATTTGTAATATATAAATAAAGGTTAAAAAGTGTATAAAAGTGTACACACATGTATTTCCTTGTTACTTTCCAGTCTCTTAAAGTACAGTATTTTGTCTCGCTCAAGGTCAGAGCATCTAAAATTTAACTGTTTTGTAAAACTTTATGTACTCAGGCATCTTGTAGTTCCCTGTTCTCGTGCGAGTTTATTATGGATACGAGCCTTGTTTTGTCCTATTTCCAGCTACCAGCTTCTCCACAATTAAACAAGATAGGAGATAAACTTGTTGCAAGGCCCTTTACACAAACATATTTCGACTTCATGCATCGAATCAGCACAACACTTATCCTCATCTATTAGATTCTTTCACTTACCTTAATCATTGATGCCAGCCGGGAACACTGGAGATGAAGATGTCAGATGAGCGCAAATGCTGTTTTTCCTGCAGCAGCTCACATACCAGACTGTTGTAGTGTTAAGAGCATCAGTTTGTAGGCTGTCGGTATCCAGCCAACCATGAAAACGCTTTTCAATATTTGATTACCTCTGACAAGAATGTGCCAGTGAGAGTAGACATGTTGAACTGAAGCAGGAGGGTGTGATATTGTAAATAATGTCACCGAGCTATAGCCTGAAAATTAAATACTGTTTTTGCTAGTGAATATTTGCTTCTACGTTTTGGAAATTGTTAGAAAATTGGAACAAAAGTCAAACCAGCTAAAATGAGTGAGTTTTGAGCGAGACGTGCCAAGGACAAAATTAGTGGCAAAAGTAAAGACGCACTAATTAAAAATACAGCCAGTGTTTTGCCCAACAGCAGGTTATTTTGGATTGTTGGTTTTAGATAAAAAACTAGATATATTTGGAGGGTAAATTATTGTTCATGTAACCATTGATTTGATAATAAGCCAGTGTACTTCTTGTGCCAGTCCCATGCCCAGATAAGGAGAGGGTTGCATTCGGAAGGGCATCTGATGTAATATCTATGCCAAAGTGAGCATTAAAAAAAAGTATTACGAGTTACTTTAAGCATAAAGACATCATGCCTAACTGCACAAACAAAATCGTTGTATTGGTTGCAATTATCAAATGACAAAGGCTGAAATTGTTTTAAGGCAATCTAATATCCTCTGCACAAAAACACACATATACAAATATATTATAATAAAGTGCTAAACTTGTGAACTCGAAAGCCAGGTGTCACATATTTAAGGACCCGAAAGCAGACACAGAAATAACAAGTTTATGCAGTAGTGCAGCAGAGTGGAGTTGGCCCAGAGATGGGAACTGGCAGGCGGACGACCAGGTAAGTAGACAGACAGGTGATGAAGCAGGCGAGCAGACTGGCTGGCAGAATCTGGAGACAAAAAGATTTCAGCAACAAAAATCCTCAAGTGCAAAGCCAAATGCTGTTACTAATGGTGGTAATTGAGCAAACAAACTGGCAAGGAGTGGCTGTGGAGCTGGCCCTCTTATACTGCGGTTGACTGTAGATGTAATCCAGGTGAGCGTCAGTGCAGCCCGGAGTAGCCCTGTCTAAACAGACAGGGAGAGGGAGGGAGAGGGAGACGGAGCGACAAGAGACTCGTCTTGAGGGACAGTTAACCCTTTATTCCAGACTTTAAAAATGTGCTGTGAACTGAATCTAAACAAAAAAATGTAAAAACCAATATTGCCAAACTAACATCTGTGCAGCCCACCATACTTTGATGGTCCTGAAATCTTGACTATTCAATTAACTTATCTGATAATCAGTGGTAGATTTTCAGAATATGTGGCCAGATTTTGCAACATAGACAAACAACCTGTTCATGTTTAGTCATAGCAAGCCATTCAAACATCTGCTAAATAAGTTACATTTAGAGGAACACTCTGAAACATTGGTATTTTGTTATTCCCAAAACAGGAAACTTGGAAAACAAATGTGCCAATTATGCCTGACGAGTGTGCCAAATCTTAATCCAGTCACCATATGGTTCTTGAAGCTTCAGATGGAGGAATTATGAAACATTTTAAAATCATTGTCAGCAATCAGAAGTGGGTAAAGGAGCCCAGTAAGATTATATTCTTATCTTAAGAGGGAGGTACAAAGTATTACATGGTTTACTGATGGATTGGTTAATTAATGTATTGATTAATTTATCATAGGTAAACTAAGCTCAATAAATTATGTGTAAATATTTAAATTGTAAATGTTTTTCTATATTACGCTATTTTTGCACATTTTTACAGGCCATTAAATTTAGGTTGTTTAACATTTTTGCAACAGCAAACACACAATCACACAATCTAATGCATGTTGTATTAGGCACCGGTCATTAAATTAAACATTAAACAGTGGTGGGTAGAGTTACAGGACCCAATAGCAACACACTACACAGAAGCCCATTTAATAGTCTTTATTCAGGTGACCAACAGAGTCTTCAAACAAGCAAATCAAACATCAACTAGACAGGCTTGTAGCAAAGGAAGGCACCCTAAACCGAGGAATCTAACAAACACAAATCATATTACCCGCAGGCAGAAGTCCAAAAGGCTGGTCGGGTATAACAGAAGAGTAATTCCAGTCACTGCTTGAATCGGAACAAAAGAACAAGAACATAAAACAGGTTACCCGTAGGCAGAAGTCCAAAAGGTAGAGCCGGTATTACCAAGGAATACATCCAGTCATGGAGAGACCATGGGCAGAACCAGAGACACAGAGGAATGTGGATTGAGACAAATAACAAACCATCAAATAACATGGAGAACCAAGGGACCTAATATACTGAGTAGACAGGATTAGAATTGGATGCAGCTGTGAACTCAAGTGTCCAGATTGCATGGTAGGAAAACAGGGTAGTAGGCAGAAGGTGGACTGGATTGGGGACACCGGACATGAACATGGAGTGGCTGAAGGTAAGAAAGGGAACGGAACGGTCCAAAACTGTTACACAAACTGTACTCAAGAGTATTGTTACTTCAAAATAAAAGTATGAATGGTGGAGTATGGTGAGAAATAACTGCTTTAAATACATAAATACGTTCTATTTTAATGAATATTTATTTAATATTGTACTTGATTGTGATTATGGTTATGTATTATGCTGAAATATGCTCCTTGTGATGTACATTCAGAGCAGGTTGACAGGGTTAATTGCTTGACAGGTGTGTCCACGTTCTAAATCTAGAAACTCTCGCAGGACTTCCAGTTTCCCATGAATACATTTGATCTCATTAGTTTCCGAAGCAGGCGCTAAAACACTTAAAGCATGACCTCTTCATTTCCACAGTAGCTCAAGACATTAAATCGTTTCTATGTATGAAGAGTTCTGTGTGGATGTTGCATAATCACGTATATATTTGTGCTGTTATGGTGGCTCAAGAGGGAAAAAATGACTCTCCTGGCACAAATTGAGTATAAGTGGCACTGGTTTAAATTGACTTCCCACATATGCTGTATCATAACAAAAACAATCTCTGACCATTACACTTTTAGCATAAACAGACCGAGGCTATAGTGTGGTAATGGAGTCTTGATTAGAAAATAACGTGCGTGCACTAAGCCGTGATTTGGTGTGATGTTTTTACGTATAAGTGGATGTATATGGTCAAAATGTGTATACACAAATTACAAAATAGTAAGCCACTTGTCAGGATAGCTCAATTTACTGACAATGTGCTCACAGCTAACAACATTCCGCATTATTACAGTGAACCCAGCTGCTCAGAGGTGGGCCACTCCACATGATTAGATGATTTCCTGGTTGTGACTCTAAGCCTGCATGGCAAATCAATACCACAGCTTACGCTTGCTATACAATCGATGCATATTAGTTACCTTTGTTGATTTTAGCCAAGAAGAGAGATTTAGATTCAAATAGAGTCTCGTCCTCCTCATAATCGATAAATGTCCAAGAGTTTGTATGTTTATATGCATTGGTATGTATAAACAATGATTTCTTCACACCAAATACCTACAGACCATTACTAGATGTTCTGAATGAGTGTCACTTAATATTCTGTAACTTGTAGTACTCACATCAGTCTTTAACTGCGGATCATAATGTTCAGGGATATAGGCTTGATTCACCAAGTCTCATATGTCACATTGAAAATAATCATTTGCTTTTCTGACCTCTTTTGACATCCGTTGTATATTTGGGCCCCATACATCACAGTGTTACGAGGTTTAACTTTTAACATCCCTGCAACCAACACAATAGATAGATACTTCATAACTACCTCATATTTGTATAGTTTAGTGACACTTATCTGCAGATTATAACACCTGTTACTACTCATGGATGAGCCAGTCTGAATGATTATGTCAATTTTTAAATCAGGCCCAGACCATTTGGGACTGAAAGGGCATGTGTAATGTGACACCGTGAGAGTCTCCACTATCTGTTTGTGTGTGTCTGTGTGTGTCTGTGTGTGTGTGTGTGTGTGTGTGTGTGTGTGTGTGTGTGTGTGTCTGTGTGTATGTGTAGAGTTGTGTGAGCTCAATTCGCCTCTATCCAGTGTATCGCTCCCCTTCCTCTCACCTCTGTCACTCGGAGCAGGCGTATTACAGAATCAAATTGGGGCCAATAGACACTCTACTACCCAGGGCTTACCAAACAGGACCGGGGCACACAAAAAGCCAAATAGAGGGGATCAACCCGGAGATGAGATGAAGAAAAGAAAGAGTGTGTTTGATAAGGGGAAAAGATTTGGGGATGGATGGATGGAAGGAAGGAGAGAAGCAGCGGAGAGCGAGAAAGAAGTGACAACCTCAAATTAAATTCCCATCATGTCAGAGTAGAACAGAATTCAATAGTGTTTATTGGCAGCCCCTAGCCTCAGGGAAATTACATTCTGAAGCAGAGCATGGCATGAATGCACACACACACAACCACACACATACATAAAGATGTATACACACACCTAAACGTGTCTATAGCAGAAAACCCTGGTGCGGACAAGCGCTTCATCCCATGAGGTCTGTCTGTGTGGTATTTGCTTGTACATCTGAATAACTTGTGTATGTTTTCATCTTGATGTTTTTATTTTTATGAGAACACACTGTACAAAAAGTTGCAAGAAGCAGGCCGGCACTTTCTAAGCAGCTGCACAGGGCCCCACAGGCTTTCCAAACCTATCTGTTCTTTGCCTATTTGAGGGATTTTAGATGCATATTCTGGTAATTATTATTATTATTATTATTATTATTATTATTATTATTTATAAAAATCTGAAACCAGACCATTTTCCCATTTGCCTGTTTACCTGTCCCTCTAGTTCCACATAAAAAACATCCAAGAGCCTTGTGCTAGAAAAGGTTCTATGTTTTATTTTATTGTTTTACATAGCCTATACAAAGCTAAAAAAAATAATAAAACTCAACAAAACACACAGATTAAGTATCCAAATATAGGAATATGTAAATACCAAAATGTTGCCAAAAATGTCAGATAGAACCATATAATTCTAAGGGGATGATTTGCATTGTGGTAAATTGTACTTAGGCTGAGATGCTGTGTCCTCAAACAAGTCAGTTTTTTTGTCTGATGTTATCCACAATTGTCACTTTAATATCCGCCTATTTTCATTCCAGTTTCTATTATAGAGCCTGTATGAAATGCATCCCTAGGCGAAAGTTGCCGTGAGGACAGGGATGTGGTGCCTTTGTCCAACCTCCAGCAGCAGCAGTGGCAGGCAGTGTATACTTTAATGGGAAGCAGTTTAATAGTTTTACACGGCGCCCATGTAGAGGCTATTATCGCCGATGTGCCCGAATGCAGATTGGCTCTAAATGGCTAACAATGTGCCATTCTTTCTCTCCATCTCTGCCCCTCCGAACCCTTTATGTCTTTGTCTGTTTATGTCTCAATTCTGTTCTTTCCTCTCCGGCGATCCCTCCAACACTCTCACTCGTTCTCTTCATCTGATGACTTTTTTTCAGGAGCGTGTGGAGAGGGCTCTGGGTTGCTCAGTGGAGGATCTGAAAGCGCTGTTCTACTGTGAGCTGTGCGACAAGCAGTACCTCAGACACCAGGAGTTTGACAACCACATCAACTCCTACGACCACGCACACAAGCAGGTAAGAGCCACACAACCAGCATTATTTAACCATAACAACGGCATACAAAAAGAGACAAGTGGGCATCTGATCATTTCATTTTTTAGTGTTGCAGTATCAAGTGCTTTTAGATTTTTATTTGAGAGAGTCCCAGCAAGTAACAGTGGGAGTGTGACAACTGCCATCATCTGCTTCAAGCCCAAGAACCAGAGGGGCCTAAACACTACAGCACTGACAGAACAGCACTAGAATGTTTGACTTTTACAACCACATGTGAGCAGATTTAGAAAATGGTGGATAGAGATGTAGTGACATTCGCAGCAAGGAAGACCTGATACATAAGGAAGACCTGATACATAAGGAAGACTGTTCACATCAAAGCATCTAAGTCTATTTGAAATCCTGTCATTTACACCAAAAATAAACCACAACTCAACAAATGATGCAAATGAATGTAAATGATATCAAATGATATGTTGTCAATTTATGATTTATTTAGAATCATTATTTCCTTAGTGATAAACTATAGCATACGTAGAAATAGAACTACAGACACTTTTGTATTAAACTGGTAAATCTTTTCACATTTAATTTATTTATTTTTTTTAAAGAAAAAATGTCTGACCATTAGTCATGGCTTATGAAATACTGCATTATTCCAGTTTGTATGATGAGAGGCCATTGGACCATTAGTAAAAGGCCCAGAGCAGGTTTGTGTTTCTCTTCATTTCCATGGACAACCTTCTCTGTGGTCTGAGGCTGAAGGTTGAGCTGAGAGCACAGTCTCTTGCAGCAGTATGCTGTCATGCCAGAACATACACTCACAGAAACACACACGCACTTAAGTGTACACACTCGTCCTTACATGAAAGGCAGACTCGTAAGCAAGCCAAGCAGCCTCCCACTTCTAAACGCCCACACTGTGCAACATGAAATAAACATTAAATAAGACTGTTCCTTCACTGTCATTGTTCTTTGAAAATGAATTGAAGCAACTTCAGGCCAATGTTAATGCTTTGTTTTAGCCGGCGGCAGGCACATAAAACGAGCTGCATGAGGCACTGAGCTGACAGTAGCCACTGGCACACTACAAACACACTACAAACACACATACTTGTGGGCGTGCGTGCACACTGAGCAGACAACAGATGAAATTCTAGCTGAAGACAGCTCCCCTGCAGGAGTATTGGCTTTGGAGAATGGAAGCTGATTGCGTTTCCTCTGTCTCCATTTCTTGTCATCGATTCAGGGATAAACATGTCTGAATGCACTGCTTTATCAGCATTTACTGCTGATTAGAGAAATGACTCATTACAGAAGAATTACTCTGCCCTTTAAATAAAAGAGCAGTTTGTGTCTATTAGCATTGCCCTCATTTGGACCTAAAAAAAACCTAATGCCGTACTAAGCCCTGGTGGATATGTATCTCCTCTGACTCAGATTATTGCCTCATTCTGGGCAGTCCTTAACACATCTAAAGGAATATTGATCTGCCTTTGACGGACTCAGCTACACAGCACAGAGAGTGACTGGCATGTTGGAGAGCAGGAGTAATATCACTTCACACTGTTAGGGACATAGGATCATTTGAAGACTCAAGTCTACGGTTTAAAGCCAAGAATACCTGTGTGTGCAAAGGGAAATGGTTCTGCTTGCAAGATTTTGTTTGGCTCTAAATATAGCTACAGGTTTACCTGCACTGGGACTTGTTTTTAAGAGAGAACAATAACCTGGCAGAGTGCAAATGCAGGAGGTGGGTGGAGGTATTCATCTTTTTATATTCCTCTGTTATGGACCTATTTCTCTGTCACATGGACAGCTACAGCAGCAGTTTTTTCAGACTACTGGCCGGCTCCACAGTAATTCATTATGTATTCCTTTCTACGTGAATGTGATTAATATTTCTGTAGAATGAGTTGGACATCAAAGCTTCTACAATTGTGAACACTAACAAACACACAATTTATAGATGTATTTTAAGCTATAACATGTGTATGCATAAAGAAAACACAACCAGACGGCCTGTCTTTCGTGAGCTGACGTTAGTCCTGAAGCGATAATGTAAAAAGACAGCTTCTTGAATGAGCCGAGATTAACCTGGGACTGTCAGCTATTGCACATGATCCGATTGTGAAAGACAGCGAGTGTATATATAAATAAACCTGATGTATGAAAGGCTAATCTGATATGTGCTGGTGCGGCCGGATAGTAGTGAATCAAAAAGTGAGTGTGTTGTAATCCCGCTGTGGAATACCATTCAGATACAAGATAAACAACATTCCCAATCTGTGCTCGACAGTTTAGACAGACCTCAAGGGCACCACCGAGTTAATCAGACAAGAGATATTGAGTGATGGCAATGCATAATTTAATATTCGAGCTATCTGAGTCCTTACTTAGCTTTTAGACACACATTTATAAATAAGAAGCAACTGCATCACCAACCTGCCAAACATGGGGATTATGTGTCAGAAATGGAAAGTGGGGAAAGAGGCATGAATCATTGTTTTCCTGAGAGGACTGGCACACCTAGAACAACTGCACTCTGCTGCGGAACATAGTTTTACAGAGAAAATAGAAACAGCCTTGCTACGATATCATGTAGACCCACCTGCTTGATTAAAGGGGCCCTATTGTACAAACTGGACTTTTTTGGAGCTACCATGTTGTACTGCTGTTTTCTTTTGTATTTAGTTTCATTCAGGCTGCAGGCATGTCTGACTAATCTTGTACGCTGAGTCTTCTCGGAAGCTGAAAGCGCTTGGTTTTACATAGATATGTAAAGAAACACCATTTTCCATTGTTTGCATTGGCTGTAGTAGTGATGGCCACCAGGGGGAAAGAGAGCCTTAAAACGACATGATCTGATTTAGCTAACTCTAATTTTTCTGAGATTTCTACCAGGTTATACTGTTTAATGTCTTCTTATTTGAGTAATCCTGCGCGCTGACCTACTCAGATACTGAAAATACTTGGCTTGACCCTCGTATGCAGAGAGGTGAAGAAAATCCACCTTGTTACTATCTTGTGGGTTACAAGACATGCACCTAATATGAGTTTGTATAAGGCATTTGAAAGTGTGAAATCTTAATCTATAAGTGTATAAAATTAATCAGATATCCCCTTTAAAATAACACTACTATCCCATCAGCTGTTGACATTTTGCATTTACCCACAGTGTTGGATATTGGTGCCAACATCTACATTACTTTTGTAGTCTCCAACTCAACATTCCGGTACCTCTCATTCAAACTCGGCAAAGATGCTTCAGTGTCAGTCAGTAAGCAGAAAGTGGATCATTATAATTAAATAGCTCTTGTCACTCAACTTAACTATCTGTAATCTACTATTCACCATTTGGCTTGTGTTTGCTCTCATGCTGTGCACCAGAGAAAAAAGGCCTTTCTTCTGCACTGAATGGAGTTAATTGGACATGAGCTTTGAAGGGGAACATCTGCAAACTGCTGCCTAGCGATGTATGCCGTTTGAAAGACAGCTGCCCATGGAGAGCTCCCTAAAAACCAGTCTAAACTAAATCTCTTCTCTCCATGTCATTTCACCCCCGGGCCCCTTCCCCACTACACTCCATTCGCAGAGGCTAAAAGAGCTCAAGCACAGAGAGTTCGCTCGCAATGTAGCGTCAAAGTCATGGAAGGACCAGCGTAAGCAGGAGAAGGCTGTGAGGCGGCTGCACCAGCTCGCACAACTGCAGCTCGAGACTCAGCGGTGAGTAGAAGGAGTGGACCAGCCCGGGGTCAGGCGTTTGGAGCATGTCACATTCTGTCAGTGTCTTTCAAAAGTGATAGATGCATTCACAGGTAGGGCACAGGTGAAGTTAATGCAATATAGAGACAGAGATACAGAGCTGTGCAGGTTTGAAGTTAGTAAAAAGCTTTTATAGATTTCTATTTATTTAATATCAGTTTACAAATGGAAAAGTGAGCATTCAGAATTAATATGTGATTACAAACATTTAACCCCACCTTCAGAAGTCCACTTGTATGAATTGAAGGACAGGTAGGTTCCTTTCATCAGTGGCTGTCAGCTGTTCACATCTTTCTGTCTCTTCATGCCAGACAGACTCTGTGATGTTGATATTAGGTTTGTGGAGCTAAACCAAGTGAGATTAGCTACTAACTGAAGCTATTAAAATGAAAAGAGCTCAAATCACAATGGTAAGCTGTTGTAACAACAAAGATCCATGAAAGAACAGTAAATAATTTGATGATGAACACAAATAAACTCTGACAGGTTTATCACTTTGAAAACACTGCTACTTTAATGATGGTCTAAAATACTTGCTGTACGTGCGTTCTAACATTTCAGCGTTTGGGGCTTCAAAGAGCCGAGTGTTTTGAAAAACACAATTTCAGTTGTACGGTGCTGATGTTGCCTCAAGGTCCACAATCAAAACAACAGAAATAAATGCACATAACATAATGATCAACTTGATTGTACCTATTCCCGAAGCAATTAAGACTTGCTTTATAATCAGCCGTGATGGAGGATGAGAACAGCCCTCCTATGACTGCTCATATCACATTGTTATGTTCATAGGTTTTGTGTTAAATGAAAATAATATTTCTGATTATTTGTCTTCTTGTATTGTGTACTGTGTATTCATAACCTCAGTTAAAATAAACAGCAAAGCACTTTAATTAATTAGTAATTGACTTAATTGGGTGGTAATAGAACTAGTAATTAACAGTATTCTTTTATAGACAGTAGCGTGTTATTTCCTGCTTAAAAGCTTGGCTTAATAGAAGGGAGAATGGTGCGTCGCTAATCTAGTGACCTGGATGAGTTTTATAACTGACTGTAAGGAAGAAGCTCTTTATCTAACATTAAAGATCTCTGCAACATAAACAATAACAACAGTAGAGAAGATATATAGAGTTATATATATATAGACTCCAAAAGTTAATTAAAACTGAATTATTCATTAATTCCACAGTCACACACTAGTGGTGGTAATCAATCTCTGCAGCCACAGTTGCCCTGAGGCAGACTGATAAGAGATAAGAGAGAGCTAAAATCACAATAAAGCAATCAACCAAATATTAGTTATTTATAAATATGATGTATAGTTACCTTTCAAAAGTAAAAGTTTATATCTTTACTTTCTTTTGCAGAGCTGCAAGACGGAGCCATGGACTGAGGAGTGCAAACAGGGACGTGTGCCAAAAGCTGGACAGATGCATCAATCAAAGACCCACCAGCCCTGAGGACAAACCTGAACCTCGTGCCCACCCTACCGCCACAACAACAGCCTCACCCAGGCTCCACACTGAGGATCTGTGCCAGCCAAGTCCAGATATACCCCAATCCCCACAAATCACTCATCCGTCACCCAGCTCTGAACCTTGTGTGGACCTGTGCTCACCGCTGCCCCTACCTGTCAGGAGGAGGGTTGGCGGCAGGCTGGGGGTGTCGTTCTGCTTTTCGCGCAGAGGTCCCAAACTGGAACCCTGCGCCTCTGTCTTCTCCGACTTAGAAGAAGACGAGAGCGAAAAGAACCGGGAACAAATGCGCGAGAGGATAAAGTGCATCTTCAAAGATATAGACAGGGAAATTGGGACCGAGGAGGAACAAAACTCTGACAGCGTTGGACTTCTCAGCGAGGGGCCCATCCCAAGAGAGTCTGCCTCGGAAGACAGTGAGATTGAAAAAAGAGATCTGCAGAAAGAACACTCTCCCATTTCCACAGAAGCACTTGATAATCAGAGCAATGATTCACTATTCTTGTCAGCGGGAGAATCCACATGTGGCAAGGCGGCATATACTACGGGACACAGATTCACAGGCAGTCATACAAAAAACAAATTGCATGAGGAGATGGAGGAGCATTGTCGCTATATGTGTGTTCTAGGAAGAGATGGTGCCACCCAACTGAGGTGGCCAGTCAGTTCATTAAAATTTACAAAGTCAGAACCGCAGATTTCTTACAGCTCCAACCTACATGATCAACTCCCAGAAGCTCCAGACTTGCGTTTGTGTTTTCAAAGCTCGGCGGGACGTGAACTGGCGCACGGAAAGGACAAAACTGAGAACGCATTCAAAGCCGAGCCACATATTGATGGGGAGACACAAGAACATCTGTTTCTCAAAGACAAAACCCCTACATCGACGGCAAAAGGCCCAGAGAACCAAACAGTACTAAGCATTGAAAATTGCACCAAGGTAATGCCCCATTCATTTGACCGTGAGATTGACAGTCTTGACACAAACACCCAGAATCCTTTGGGAGGCAGATTAGGGGGTGCGTGTGAAACGGTGGAGAAAGCCATCACAGCCCTGAGTTGTAAATTAGAGTCTGTCAGTGAGAAGACGACGTGTACGGGCCGATCCAGGTGCAATAGTAGTGGGGAGACAATATGCACCGGTGTTATGTGGAGAAATGTGGGCGTTGCAAAAGTGTCACGAAAAAAGAGGACATGCGCCATTAGGAAACACAGGGCGGGTAAGCAGAGCAGGAGAAAAAAGGAAAGGGTTTCCAACGAGCGGCAAATGTGCAAAGTGAAGAGTGTCGTCTCCACGGTGTCGAGTTGTAAAATGAGGAGGGATACAGGGGAATACTTGGGGAAGAAAAAGACTTTAGAGGGTAGAGAAGGTAGCAGCTGTCTCCGGGGGAGCTGTGAGCGGGCGCCCGGATGTGTCTCTGTCAGACGCAGGAGGCCTCACCGGAGCGCCGAGCAAAAGCACAGGCACGGCGTCTACTCCCAGCCCAGACGGGAGGGACACGACAGGTACGCCGCCGTCACTTTTCCCTGGCGGTCTCACTTCTCCTTAAGCTCCCTCGCACCGGGCTGTAACTCCAAGATGTTTTGGGAAAGAGGTCACCATAGCAACCCCAGGAGTTTCATTGACTGCTGTTACCCTGACAACAGCAGCGGTAACAGCCCGGCAAGAAAGCGAAAACTCCTCCACGGGGACAGAAAATCCATTCACAGTAAAAGAAAGAGGAATTTGAGGCATTGCCAAGAGGTGAGGGGGAGGAAATTAGGAGCGGGCTGTGACAGAGGTTTTGTGTCAGAGGCAGAGCAGTGGGACTGGGTGAGCGGGGACTGTCCTAGTGTGAGTGAGATCAGCACAGCTGTGGGGTGGAGGTCAGGGGACAAGTTTATGGAGTGGCACCCACCTAGAGGTGTCAGCACAGAGGATATGGACTGGGACAAGTGCAGTGAGGACAGATGGACATGTGGCAGCAGTGACAGCTGGGAGGACCGGGGGACGCACACATCCAAGACTGGCTGCAGGAGAGACAGCCCGGGATATATGCGCTTTTGGGGAACCAGGCACTCAAGTTCTCAACGATTCTCCAGCCCTGAGTGGTGGACAAACAGGCAGGCAAACATCCCCCAGAGTGTGAGCATGAGCAGGTTTAACAGAGGCCATAGCCCCCGCTCCTGCAGCCCCTGCAGCAGCACCAGTCTGTCTGAGCTGAGCTGGGAGTGCAGTCGCAGCACCTGCTCAGGGATCTCTATGGACAAGTTGACAGTTAGCTCCAGTAAGACTTTCACTCCAGCTTCAGTAAATGCATCTCCAGAGACAAAGAGCATAAGCAGCCCCACATCCACTACATCCAGCTTTTCCTCTGGCTCCTGTTCTAGTTTTACACCCCAAAGTCCCATATTGACTGTTAATAATGTAAGCACACCTCGGTGTGAACTTAATGAGAGTCATTCTCATGTGGCCAGCTCCTCTGACACTAACAGTACCGTAAGCACTTTTCTTCCTGGACTATGTAAAACTGAGCCTTCATTCCAAAAAACTGCCAAAAACTTACACTTTCCTCTTATAGGAAAACTCCCTGCAATCCAGAGAAAGGCCAGAATGAAAAGGTGTCTGGTAGAAAAAAATAAAGAGAAGGAAGTGGGGGAAGGAGCAAAGATCATTGAGATGGACACTGGAGCAGAAATGAACAACGTCGATAGAGGCCATGAGTTAAGCACAAGTAGCAGTTTTAATCTCAGGGCCAATGACAAGGAGACAGCTGTAGAGACAGTTCCACCTTTTAGCTTCACCGCAGAGGAGATGGACAAATACAGACTCTTGCAAGAGCAGGCCAGGGAGCACATGCAGAAAGTCCTGGAGCTAACGCAGGACCATGGAGAGCGAACCATAGACACTAACTACACAGACTGTGACTGTGAGGACAGTGGGGCGCTGGAGGACCAGTACACACCTGTTCATGTGCCTCCACCTCAGTCACTACATACAAAGTTAATACAAACACAAGCACAGCACACATTACAGTTATCTCTGCCACTGTCACATGAGAACTACACTCCTCCGATTCCCCTCACTGTCCCGAACCTGCCCCCACTGCCCCCTTCTCCGCCTCTGCCTAACCTACACCACATCCTCCTGCCATTGCCAGCCTCATCCTCTCCATCGCCCACTGCTCCCTCACCCCCTTCACCACTGCACCCTGGTCAGCTTCCTCTACACCCTATTCCCCCACATGCCCCACATCACCTCCACCTGCCTCCACTCTCAGTCTCCTCCCTGTTTCCTTCCATCCTGCTGACCCACCACCGTCCCGTCCCACTTCTGCACCCGTCCATCTCCTTTCACACCACTGCCCTGTCCCACCTCGCCCCGCTCACACTACAGCCTTTGACTCCACAGCCCTTCATAGACAGACCATGGCCACTAAGGTTTCCACAGAAGGCTTTATGACGAGTACATACAGCCGTCACCTTCAATATGATCTATACTGACAATGTGGTTAAAATAAGAATGTTTTTAATATGTTCAAATTTTTTTTGCTATATAAAATGTAAAATTCTATACCCACATTTGTGTGATATGACCCCTTTAATATTACTAGTCTCAACTTTACTTTTCACACATTGCACGTACAGATATACCCCCAAAAAATCAAGCGTAGTCACTGTTTTCAAATATAAAATTCGCACCTCAATTTAGCCTGAGCTGCGTTGTTCCAGATGCAGAGAAAAACTGACTTTGATCTGGTGCTTATTCTACCATTTCTCATTCAGGCCAGAATAAAGGGAAAGGTACACCTGCAATTCAAAGCTTGTGTCATCCTCTGTCTTTTCTTGTGAACCACATACAGTGAAGCAGCCTTTTGAAGTATCTTTGATGGCGGGGACCAAGGGGCTGGGGAGGTGGTAACACTCCTCTTATCTCACATTCGTAGGGTTATCTGAGCAAAAGTGTGGCTGTCAGAAAACATAAACAATTTTCCATCAACCACTGTTTTCAATTTGGTGCGTACTGCATTTTGTGAAACATTCTATAACATTGGACAACTCATTTCCATATCTGACTCGAGTATAGACCTATTGTGTCTGTAAAGTGTAAATATGCAAAATGTGAATGATTAGAGTCATAGGAAACAATAAAAAAAAAGAATCACTGTCCCCTGGCTCCTGCCTTCAGTAAAGCACCTTTAGATTCACATTGCTTCTCTAGACAAAAATTAATACATCTGATTTCTCATTCTGCAAGACTTTCCTTTGCCTGACCCTTATTCTGTTTCAAGGTTTTTACAGTGAGGTTTTAATATTGTAAAAATGTACAGCATTGGTTACCCTCTAAAGAGCAGTGATATAACTGAGTGCATTTAGTATTCTGTGTGTAATAGGTGACACCTTGTATAAAGCAGATGACCTGGAACATCAGAAAGAAACTAAATCAGACAAATAAAGTAATAACTCATGGAAATCATTGTTTGGTGCTGATTATTAAGACAGGGTTGATGCTTTGGTTTGCTATAATACATTCCTATAGACGTTCTTTGTGTAATGAACTACAAATCTCACAGTTTTATTTCATTCAAGCAACACATCTCAAAACATCTGAAAACAACAGCAAAAGGCGGACTAAGCTTTAAAAATAACTCCAGGGGCTGTGCCACTAATTAACTGGGAAAAGGTTAGTAACATTTACAAACTCAGCCTCTATTATTAGCGTTGAATGTATTGAATGCTTTTGATAAGCTCAAACACCAACACATGCTTTTTTAGATTTATTTTTTTATATTCTAATGTGGAAAGGGGATTATATGATAAGATTTGCTATGATATTTTTATTTTTATTTTTATTTTTATTTTTATTTTTTTTTTTATTTTTTTATTTAATTATTTTCTAATTTTATTTTTTATTGCAAATGAAAAAAAAAAAAACACAACACAGCCCTTTTAGATATTCAGCATAAACTGTGTAGTGTAGTGTGAGGTGTTTTTGAAGGTGGGTAAAAGGTGCTAGTCCTGTATGCCAGGTGATTGGTGAGGCCACTGATCTATTAAAGCCACTTGCCAAAGCGTTGATCACTGCAGCGGCCACCTCTCCGGGAGCACAACACAGAAGAGAACAGAGCGGCATCCAGATGGTCTGCGGACTCAGACTACCCAGAGTGCTTTGAGAGATTGGATTGATTTGCCCTCTATGATATCAGTGAACACAGCCCAGCACAATGGGGAGGCTATAGCAAGGGGTGACAAAAATACAAACACACAAAAACAAGACACAAAACTCCCAATGCTGAGGTGTCGGTGAGAATTATAAGTCGAGCCCCGGAGAGGCGCCATAATTAGACCACAATTCCTCTCTGCGCGACCCCTGAGCTACTGTATGTGTGTATCTATGTATGATCTATCTGTGTATCTATGTATGTGTACGACTTTGGGGGAAACCGAGACAGCGAAACCCTATCTCGCTCCACAGGACAGGAGATCAAACAGACTGTGTGAAATATAGAGCAGCAATAATTAGCAGCTGTTACAACATCAGACCTCTCTATCTCTACCTCCACACACATACATAGACACACTGTGCTCTTTCACCCACAATAGAGCATCATTTGGAGATACTCAACTGAGCTGCAACTTCTCAAGTGCAGATAATCAGCCAGTAATGGAAAAAAAACTCAACCCACGCTGTTTTTATCTCATTATGAACAGCCCTTGTTATACTACACGTCTAAGGGGGTTCAGTGGTTATGAAACACAATTATTGTATTAGGCAAATGTATCTAGTGATTGGGTCAGGTGTTATTTAGCAATTACAGTGTCAATGTATTTGGATATTCATTTATTAGACTTACGTCCTGAGATCTGCACGCCCGCTGTAGCCTACGTATACGGCTGCTTTGTGTGTGCTTGTGGGTCCCTGCAGCACTGTGCCTTGATTTATGTCGGGGAATAAGCGGTTTCCCCTAGTCAATCGCTTCTGTGAATTAATGAGGTATAAAAACTAAAGCTGGCACTCATTCAAATAGAGCTCATAGAGGCATCACTTCTATTGGCACAGCATTTGATTGTTAGATTGTTCTGTAGGTATGGAGGGACTGCGCTGAGCAACTGCAGCCCCTTGCGGCTACTGGAGAGAGCCATTGACCCAAATTGCTATGCTGTGTAAATGAGACACTTGGAAGTTTTCTTTTTGGTGGTGGGTCGTCTCATGCCTTCTTTTAGATTCAACCAGGTCAGTGGAGTTATGTTGCTCTCCCCCGGCATGTTCGCAAGAAGAAGAAAAAGGCAATTTTACACTTTGCAATTCCCTTTATTGAGTGCTACCATCATTTACACATAGCAACAGTGTATTACAGCACACACATTTTTTGTACAATGTGTGACCCGGTAATATTGTTTCACAGAGGAAAGCCTTCTCCATAGTGACATTCATTAAAAGTTTTCTTGAGTGGTAGCACTGTGACATACAGCAGCTACCAGCCTGTTCTACTTCAATTTCCACCTTCTCACTGGATCTATGCAGCTGTAAGAAACTGCAGTTATGCTAACAGCCTGAATAATATTTTAACCACTCTCCAGAAAGCACCATGACATTCAAAGCCAAAATATCCCACAGGGCACTTTATGAGGAAGACATATCGAACTACTAGTGAAAAATAGCTAATTAGACATTCAGATGGGAGCAAATGAACGCGTTTATTCATGTGGAT
>JAVQKC010089346.1:30000-66460 GCA_036025475.1 Philypnodon macrostomus
GTGTGTGTTACTGGAGCTACTTCAACGAAAGAATGAACAAACCAAAAAGATCAAGTTGACTTTAGATTTTAATGCCACTCTCCAGTCTTCCTGTCTTTGACAAATGGAAGGATAATCAGTGGAAAAGGCACAATAGAAAGCACAAACAGGAAGATTATAAAGAAGAAAATACATAAATCATTGACTAAAATTAATAGGGTGTGGTCAGTGTTCCATAGGGGCATCTTGGACGTCTTCATCATCGCTGCATGGTTCGAAGTCTTCCTCAAGCTCCTCCTCCTCAGCCTCCATCTCACCTCCCAGTTCCCCCAGCAGTTGTTCCACATGCTCCAACATGGGCTGGTCGTCACAACGCAGCTTGTTGTAGAGCTGGGGACAAAGAGAAAAACGAGAGGGCAAATGTAATGGGCTACAGTAGGAAAAAAAACATCATACTGTCCACAACTAAATCGAGAACTGAAATTAAATACACCGAACACGTTTTCAATGTATTTAACACTGTTTTGTAAAAGGCTTTAGACTCGCGGGTCAAACCTGAGGCTAAATCTAAATGTTCAAAACCTGGACAATACAAGGTCTAACAAGGATTACATTTAAGACTGAATGTGGAATAAATCTTGATCATTTTAACCCTAACCCTCATGTGATTTAAGGTCTAACTTTTCTTGTAGATATTGTATTTGCTGATTTCAATAATGATAAATGTAGTATATATCGTACAGTGTATAGCGATGAGAGAGCTGCCCTGAGGTTTGGAGCCTCTTAGTGCTGGTTTAGGCCCTAAAATGCTTAAAGGCAGCAGCATTATGTCAGCAAGACTTGCAAAATGCCAGTAAACAGTTTTTGTTTTTTATTTGGCAAATCAGCACATTTGATACAATATTCAGCAGCACAGGAGACAAAAGACCACTTATCTTCTTCTCGCTGCTCCACCGTGCACGCGCACATGTACACTCAAATTGGACAACATATCCTGCAGCACATATGGATATGCAGCATCCATGTGCATGAACACAGCAGCATAATCAGTGTTTTTATCTCACTGAAATATGCTGTGAAAGATAAAAAAAGTCTTGTTCTTAAAGCAGCCAGCAGATTTATCTATCTCTGTAAAATACTCTGCCTGTATGTAATTACCGAGCGCAAAGTGGAGCTGCGTGATAAAACTACTTTCACAACCACTAAGGACAGCAAGAACAACACTGTTTCTGCATGCGCAAATGCACTCTAAAAGGAACTGATACAGCAATTTATAGTCATTTATATTTAGCCTTTTCTTTCCAGAAACATCACTAATGTAAAAAAGAAGCCAAACAGGGAATACTGAGGTTGATCTAGGAATATCCTTCTTATTGGTCTCTAAAGTGAGAGTTAAAGATACCAACAGTCACCTAAGCCTAGGACATCAGCAGAGAGCCATCACTCTCAGTTAAAGTGTATGAGGTCACAGAGAGTGGAGATGAGTATGTGCCAGAGCCTTAGCCTCAGATTAGTCTCTGAGTTGCAGCGGGTCCCGACAGGAGACACGTTCTCCCGAGGGAACTCATTTGGACTGAAGGAATGTGCAGTGTGCCAGTCTGTGTATGTATTTAAGTGGATGCAATCACCACTGGTTGGAGCAGAAGGGAGGCAGAGCATGACCCAGGCCCAGGCACAAGGTCTATACTGGGGAAGAGCTGACCCTCATGGCGGTGTTGCCAAACCACATACACTAGAAAATAAACACTTATTTTTATTCTGCCGGTGTTACTGGGAAGTGCCTGGAGATGTTTATCCACAATGAGTTTCTGAATAAATGTTGGCTGTACATTATTCTTGGTTCAATAACCAATATAATTGCACACTGAAGCCTAGAGGTAAAGGTAGAGAGGGTCTTTTATGTGAATTGCATAAAAGAAAAAAATCTTCAAAACTTGTTAACTTGTTACTATAACTCTTCAGATTCAGTTCAACAGAGGTATTAAAGCTGGTGGTATTTATTGGTGCGGTGTGGATCAATAGTGCAGGGTGTCTGCTGGATGAGACGTGATTATTCATAGTGATGCCTTAGCTAGCTAAACAAATAGGAGCTATTCTTTACACATTCTGCACCCAACGTGCTGATATCAGCACTGCCGTCACACAAAAAACAGGCATTTCTCATTTACTCCAGCCTGTGTTTTCTCTTCTCACTTTCACAGTCCACAGAGCTGCCGAGAGTGGGAGGCTATGGCTCTGTGTAATCACACAACTTCTTCATGGTCCACCCTGCTCTACTCCCAAGCTCTAAGTCACGGCCCACGGCACACTTGACCACTGTCACAACCAATCAACATGTCCGGGTCCAATACGTGTTGAGGTGCATGCACACACCTGTTCCACTTTTTAATAAATATAGCAATTTATTGTAGGCAAAAACATATTATTCAATGGAAAGTGATTGATTTTCTACACATCCATTATGAGTAATTGAGATTCTGGTGTGGAACCTAAAAACTGCCAGCCCCTCAACTCTTAAACAAGAAAGTTCTAAGGCCAGAGTTTGAAACATTTAGTGGCAGGATGCCATATAAATCATGACGGCATTTGCTGCAAAGAAACTTTTATAGAGCTCGTCTGGCTTCAAGATAATGAGAGTAGCCACTTCGGTTCTTTGTGCCAAAATTGAATAGGCTTTTAGAGTTTAATACAAACAGGATTTTTATTTGCTTCCATCGAGCACAAGTACATTTGAATAGGGCTCAGTTTATCGTCTTCTTAGTGCAAGGATGGTTGCAATAAGCAATAAAATGAAATCCACCAGAATCTATATTTCGTGAACCTCATATGGTACAGATGATTAAGAACAATCCTTTGTCCACTATATAATAATGGGCTTTAATCCAGCCTTCAAAAAAAATTGATCCATTTCCCTCTAGAGCGCTTTCATAGAACTCATAATGCTGAATAAAGACAGACTGATTATGTGCTGAAAGTCTAATCATTTCATCATTGTTCACCTTCTGTTCCACATCTGTGCTAAACTTCCCCTTTCATTTCACCTCGTCTTCATTTGATTTCCAAAAGCCTTCATTTTCCAGACTCGTCTACTGGTTATTCTGCTCATCCACTCAATCTTTGGCTTTATTTTTCCCTCACACTTGTAGTACACTTTCACCAAATGACCTTCCTGTCCGAGTGATAGATACTTCATACTCTAAACCTGTACACGAGCGATTGCCGACACACAGGCAGCTTACAGATTGGGAACAAAGTTTTGTTTTGCTTCCATGTTTGTGGTGTGAATACTGCTGTAGAGGCATTGAAAGTGGTTTCCAGGAAATGTCAGTAGATATAGATACAGATATAAAAATACCAATCATGTTAACTTGATATAATAAAAACTAGATTTTCCTAAAACTACATTCTTCTTTCAGTCTATAGGGGGTGCTACAGACGTAACTGGCATCATATTGGTCAGATGTGTTCAGGGCCGGGCGGTCATTAGATATTTCAGATTTGATCCTAATCGGGCAAAGTATGTGCAAGTTAGAGGCTGTCAAATACACCTGACCTCCCAATTTCAATCTAAAAATGTCCGACTTCCTGTTTGTTGTAGGCAAAAATTCATGAATTTTGTTCAGCAGGATTAATGGCTCAATTAAAGTGCTTCAGGGCATTAATTAGTTAATTAATTAATTGTCATTAATCATTAATTGTCATTAATCAGCGTCTTTATGATATGTACCTGTGTGCAAAAGTTGAAACTGATCCAGCAATTAGTTTTTGAGTTATCGCGTTCACACAGACCAATGTGGACACGGACCAATGTGAGTCCATAAGATCATTGTTTTGCCGATATAATAATAGTTCGGTTTTATATAGCACGTTTCTCAACACTCAAAGACGCATCAAAGACAGATCTTGAGCCAGGATCTTCAGGGGTCAGGGATCAAGGATGAGTAGTTCTGTATTCTATACAAAGATGAAACTAAAAAGTCACACGTCTGCACACAGCTTGTTGTTAACAACAAGGAAGTCACGTTAGTGGCCAACAAAACACTACGCTGTGGCTCGTAAACAGCTTGTGATTGGTTTGTCTGCAGAATTGCCAAGAAATGATTAGCTGTGAGCAAGAAACCAGACCCCACTTATGAAAAAAGAAGGCAGGGCTGATATGCTATATATTCACAGTTCCAGACTAATTTTCATCAGTTTTAACAGTTTTTATGTTATTATTTGATTCTTCTCTTCTAAAAAGTGTCGTTTGTTGAACTAGATTGGTAGTGATTATGTTTAAATCAGCATCTGATTTCTAGTTTTAGTATTCAGTAGTATCTTGATTGATTCTTTTGACAATAACTAGTGTGCAGATCATATACATGCACAAATACAACAGTTTAACAGCTCAGCCTCTAGTTCGAGCCTTGGTCAAAAGAGGCATTAAAATGACACCTTAGCCAACCCAAGGTCCAACGGCTTTGCTCATGGGACACCCTTTAAGCCACATCAAATAGTAAAGATTCTGACCTCCGTTTGCCCTAGTGGTCTGTGCACACCAGCTCACACTCACACACACGTAACATGGCCCTCCACCATGCATACACTGCAGATCCTTTCTCCCTCGCACCCTATCTGGCCAAGACTCAAATTCCATTTCATGTCCGGTTTACTATTGATTTTACCCTTGCCACTATTCACCATCTCCAGCCGCAGCATGCACACACACACACACACACACACACACACACACACACACACAAATGCAATCTGTTTCCTTCCTCACCTTGCTTTTCATTCTCCTACTCATGCTCGCCCTCCTGCTCCTCTTCCTACACTTCTCAACTGTCCTCTCGACCCATCCATTCATTCCTCCAGATGCTTTTTAGAGCAGCTCCACTTAATGCTGAGTTTGTGAGTATCGATCACAGTAGAGATGAATAATGAAGACATCTTTTACAAAATAATTAGATATGCAAGTTGGCACACAAACCATAATTAAATATATGCATCAACAACATAAGGTGCACCTACGCTCGTCCGCATGTTTCCTCTCACCAGCTCCACAGCCCGCACACACACACACACGCACACACACACGTGCACACATACTGTTTTAGCAAAGTCATAAAGTATGCAGAGAAGTGGACTGGCGCCAAAACAAGCTTTGAGGCCTCATTTCCATGTTGGAGCTCATTTTAACTAGCAGACTGACTCATTGTTAATTATTAACACTCACAGTAAGCTGCAGAAACAAAGCTGTGATATAAACGGGTAAATTCTCTCTAAAATGTACAGACGCTCATTTAGTTTGGGGAACTGTACTAGGCCAAAGAATAAGTGTTCCACAAGAGAGATGTTTACTTTCCTCTCCATCTCTCCAATTCAAAGTGTGCCCTTTAACTTTACCTTGAGCCTTTTGCTACACTCACTCCACAAAGAAGGAGCCATGTTTTGTGTTCACTTTTCATGCTTTTCACACTATTCTTTAACTCCCTGCAAAGCACTAGCAGCTAATGGAGCTGGACAATATACCGCAAATATATTGTTACCACAGCAACAGCAGTGTCAACATCAGAGGAAAGAGAAAAACGTTAATATTATGGTCATTATTTTTATTAATTTTTCTCTTGTCTTGTAAAAGCTACTCTTGCTCCAGCCCTTAGTTAAGTTCTAGTTAAGCCTGGGTTTAGCCCTAGTTTACTCTTCATTAAGTGTTGATTTGGATCCTATTTGACAAAATTGAGCTAAAATGGAAATATTGAGCCATATTGAACTCAATTATTGCATATTGCGGCACGTTTATTAAATATACATGTTTTTCCTCATTGCATCCTCATACAAATACGTCTGTCTAACGAGCTAGCAACTTCCATCTTTATGCATACTGTGTCCTTAATTCCCTTCCTGCAGTCTGTCTTTTTTCTCCCTCTCTTGGCAGCTCAAAGCCCTGCTCAGTGCGGTCTCAGTCGTGGACATCCCCAGTGGAAGCTGCTTAGAAAGGCCTGTCACTACACTGCTGACCAGAGAGACATACATCAATACATTGGCCCTAGTCATCTGCAGAGGGTAACACAATAAGGCGGAGGGTGGTGAGCAGGAGAAAAAAACTCTTGAGGTAGGCCTGCCATCAGTCAGTCTGTACTGTCTGATTTACAAGCCTATTGGATTTTAGACTAACATGAATCACAGCTCAATAGCAGCATTTCTCTCTGACGGAGTGACAGAACGAATGAGACGCATCACTCCTCGTCGATGTGTGCACACGAGGGGGAACGAGGTGAGGTGTATTTAAATCTAATACAAAAGAGATTGCATAGTCAACAATGGTTTGCCTTATGTTCACAGGACCACATGCACTGCTCTGTTTTCAGTAGTTTTAGGCAAGTGCAGTAAAAGAGCCATGCTTTCAAAATGATTAATGTTTATTTGTGTTGTATCAGAGAATGCAAAGTAAGCAAGTATCCAGATGCAGGTTTTTACAGTATCTTACCACAGTGACAGAAGCCCATTGACTTGGTTTCTAATATCTTCCACTAGTGTAGCTTTATAAACCTGATCTCAACTTTGCATTTTGTAAACTGATCAAAATAAGCCAGCATGTCTTCAAACCTGTCTAAAGCATTTGCGCAGTATTGTATGTGGTGTGACATAGACATCCTGTATTAACAACAGCAACACCGTATTAAAGGCACACTTAAAAGCCTTTAATTTTCTCAAAAACCAACAGTGCGCCTTATAATCCGGAGCCTTATATATGGAATAATTCTGGTTGTGCTTACTGACCTCCAAGCGATTTTGCGTCACACGGCGCTCAAGGCGGAGTAATGCATACCGGTACTATGCTTCACCGTAATATTAGTAGTAGTGTATTATTATTAGTGTTTATATATGACCCCAAAATGGACATATGATTTTTACGTGTTACAAATGAACGAGGTTGAAAGTTATTGTGAATACGCCCATGAACATTTGAACAATGTTGAGAGTTATTGTGAACGCGTTGTCTGACTGTTTTTTTTTCGTTTAATGCGCCTTATGGTCCGGTGCGCCTTATATATGAAAAAAGTTTGAAAATAGACCATTCATTGACGGTGCGCGTTATAATCCAGTGCGCCCTATAGTGCAGAAAATACGGTACTTTAATAAGATTTACCTTCTTAGCATTGGTCAAGTACGATCTGGCAGCATCACTCAACGTCTTCCCCTCCTCAGCCTCCTCTTCACTTGGTTCCCTGGCCTCTCTTTCACGTTGTTCTTTTGCCTTTTCCATCTGGAGGTAGCACACCCAGCCGGACAGATACCACACCTGGGGGGGTTGGGGGGCGGTGGGGGGGTGGCACAAAAATGAACAAGATGGGTTTTAGGACAGAGAAAAAGTGCTCTCCATTGCAGTAAGTGAGCTGTGACAAGAGAAACACATTTGTAACCCTCCAAAAGTATGTCTGCGGGAAATCCTATGACAAATACGTTTCACACATGGTACAGGAAAAAAACACACGCACCATACACGCTATACATCACTCACATAATAACTGTCAGGGTGGGATATAGTGGAGTCATTTACAAATCTGTCATGGATACCCTATTTGTATATGTCGAGGGAGGAGAACCTAAAGTAACGTTCAACTTTCTGTACAAGAAAAGAGGAGAAAGCCTAAATTACCGGTATGTCATATTTTTACTGCTTAGATATGCATACGATCCAAATGGTAAAGCAATGCACATATGCTCTTTTGGTACCAACATTTTATATCCATTATGATGTAAAGATAGCAGCAGATTGCAAAAAGATAGACTGAATTTCTAGACAGGATTTGATATGTTGTTCAATGACTTAAAAAGAGGACAACATAAGCTTTGAGTTCATATGTATACATCTCAATTTCACCCATAATGCCACTTGCATACTTCAAAGTCTCCACTCCGATGTGCACTTAACAATAAAGTCAAAATGTTCTTATTTTTAGCTAGAACTATGTATTTTTGCCTAGGCGTTGAATACTTATCTACTAAACATTTAAAAAACACCCTAGGGCAAATTTGTAGTTAGCATATATTAGCAAATTCTCCCTCTGTCATGATGATAAGAGCACTGCAAAAAAACACTACAGCATGTGATTTATTTTATCATGTTTATTTTTACATTTTGTGCCAGTTCTTCATCTTAAACCTGCACAAATCCATCACCACCAGCTCCCTGCTTCAATACAAATGCATAAAAATCTAAATAAACGCATCAGTCCCGTCTCAGGATTTGTGGCCTAACGAGCCAGCTCTCCTCCACTCTTCCCACCTCATTTTTCACTGGAGGTATGTCACTATGGTAACATCCGCTGCACACCAAACCTGCTCCGGAGCAAGTCATCGTCGCTACATTAAAAGTTTGAGTGCTAAGGGGTTTAAAGTTTTTACGATAAGCCCAAGACAATAATTTGGGAGTGGATAATCGGATATAAACGGGGTTGGAAAGAAATTGAATTAATAATCATACAGGTTTAAACCAGAAGTAATAAGAAAATGCACACCCCTTACAAGGTTTCTACAGTTCCACTTCAACCCGGTAATCCAGTCCACCTTTAAGTTTATTCCTATGGTTGTTTCATTATACCAAGAGACAAACCCTGGTTTCTTGCTGAATGCATCTTATCACTCAAAGGCAAACTTACATCACATTACATTTAAACTGCATTTTCTATCAGTCTAATTAAGATGTACTTTTGGTATGTTTATTCACACCAACTTAATATTTCATATAGAAACCGCTTCTCAAGTAAATAATAAAAACAGCCTTGCTTGAGTTCATTTTTTGAAGGAACTGGACTTATCTTATGAATGACACACAATGGCATCTATTTAAAATGTTTTGTGAATAAAAGATAAGGATCCTTTACAAGCAATCTTCACAAACGCATAACACAAGTATTTTTCAACAGAACATGTTCACCCTATAAATGGTTTGTGAATGTGGACTCTGCATAATATGAGCTAGCAATGTTAAAGAATATTTTGTGTTATTGGCATACAGATTTATAGCCAATAGCAACATATATTTTCTCCTGTATGATCTGCACCTTGACACCTGTGAATAAAGGTTTTACAGTTTTTGTAAGCCAATTCCCAATTTGTGTCAACTATTGTTTATTTTACCTCTTTGGATAGTTGATTTGTATTTAGATTGTTTCATATAAGACTATGTTCATAAAACGAGGCTGTACAACATGTTCATCTTGCTCTTCCATCTTTATACACTCTTTTCTTTCAACTCTGAGCGAACTTGGAAGTGTGAGACTCTAATCCAGGGCCAGAGATCACCCACCCACTGTTAGTCAAGGATCGAGATACGAATATTAGCTTTATTCATTATTCATGGAAGGCAGAGGCAGCAGAGCCCGGCACCTCTGCCAAATCAACCATTTAGCTAACAAACACATCAAGGCATGCCACACTGAATTCAAGGATTGCCGCTCAGCATGCCGAGTGGGAGGCTACCCCCTGCAGCCATACTTATCAGAACAACAGCAGCACCGGATAAATGGAGTTTCCACATGATAGCAACACCATTTTCATCACTGAAACATTTCCTGGGAGTGCTGGAGCAAGAGCATATTCTCTTAGCACTGTATATTTAAGGTTATTTTCAACAGTCAAGAAAAAGCCAATTAAATTCAAACTTTGACAGGTTGTGTGTTGAAATACGCCAGAACAAGGCATGAAAATGTTTGGTAGATGCATGGCTGCAAGATTAGCTTTTGTACATCAGGAATTAAAACACTAGAAAATTAGTTAATTAAGGACTTCAGACACACTCTACCCTGGCACAACCCCAGACAGCAGCAGCACACATCATAAAATAGACTCAGAGTCTGTCAATCAAATCACAGCAACCATTGTTATTTCAAAGTGAACGCACATCTTACTTCCCATATGGTGCTGCTCAAGAAGGAACAAAAGCATCATGAATCAACTGAAATACCTTTGAAACAAGATTTGCAGGGAAATAGCTCCGTTGTTTGTGCCGACTTAAAGCTGTATGTGCCACCACACCTTTAAGAGATGTAAGAGGAAAATACGGAGGCGAGAACTAACTGTTTATCTACAGGAACTTAGAAGAAAATAATAAGACATTAAGACAAAGAAGGGAAAGAAGGGAAAGACAACTCAAGAATAAAGTGTCTCTCCTGACATCACTAATATGGCTGTATAGTGAAATACCATGTGACAAACACTTCCTGACCATCAGAGCTGCTGACTTTATGCATATGTGATTGGCTGTAGGCCTGCTCAAATAGAGTGTCACAGCTGTGCGTCTCTGGAGCTAGTTTAAAAGTTCAGCCCCCCGATGACTGGCCTCAATCTGTCAGCTGACGGGGGAGTGGGAGGCTGAGCCTGAGGGTGAGGGAGGGGGACACTGACATTCAGAAGCACACCTTCACTATGGCTGTGACAAACAGACAGGCTTTAGATACAACTGACAGCACCGTTCTCACAAAATACCACAGTTTACAGCACTCTAATAAGCATTCACTCACACAGTATGTGTGAACACTGACGGGAAGACAGAAAAGTTCACATTCAAGTACGTTTACAAACAACTATTGTGAGGTTTCTATATACACTACAATAGTCTAAACAAAGAGCCCTGTACAATAGACTTACAACATGAATGAAATATTGCTTACCTGGACAACCTCATCATCCTCCTCCAGGAGACCTTCCAACACATCCACTGCAGTCTGCAAATACAGAAAACAGAGTATAAGTTTATGTTTTTTCCATGTTTTTTTTTATATAAACACAGTTATTGGTGCTGTGGTTGTGTGACTTCAGGGTCCTGATAAGGGTCTATGAGGCCATAGTCAAATCAACAGCTACATCAATACCACCAAGGCACAGACACAGGCGTCAATAGACACACTCTGCAGTGCTTATCGCACAGTCAATAGTCACTTGCACTGCTCTAGCCCTTTTAATCCATTTAGTTACATTAACACTCAATAGATTCTTTGTATCAGCTCTAGTCCAAAGGAAAAGTGATAAACCTAAATGTCAGCCTGACCCGACGTCTCTGTCCCCACCTTTATTCCTCCGATTTCCTCTCAGTATTGGTCCAGAGAGAAGCGTTGAGATCTCAGAGGAGTTTAATGTTTGGTGACCTTTGCTTCAAGCGTCACTGTCTGGGTCAGTTTCTGTGGGAAGTTTCTATTACAGAAAACAGCCCTTGACTAAAGTAGGCTGTGTGTTTGTTTTGCTCTGCCTTTCTGTGTGTGGACCCTGTGGTTGTGTTGTGTGTATGTGAGTAAGGCCCCAGGTGATGATATATTGATTTTTGTCAACTTCAGGTTGGAGGCGACTGTTAGCCAATCACCCGTGGTGAAGGGCAAGAATAAAAGACATGCACACGCCTGTGTGCGTACATAAACACTTGTGCTGAGGCACGTAGCGGGAGAGGGCTGCACAAACCAGTGAGCACAACAACAGCACACTCCCTTCTTGTTAAAGCAGTCTTATTAGTTGGAGAGCTTCCTAATTTTTCCTGCCGTTCTTTGAGCCTCTTTTCCCTTTTCATTAAGCCTTTGTGGTTCCGGCTGCAGCAGAGAGGTCTGTTCGGGCAGACTGGAGGAGGCCAGGTTAATTGAGAGTATCTCATTAAGTGTGTGTAAATGCATGTCAAGAGAGTCACCTGACTGATCGCCAAACCAATTATCAGCTGTGGATCCATTGTCCTTAATGAATTAGGTCGTGATTAAAAATACACAAACAAAAACACCTACGACCAGCTTTTGATAAATGGGTTAAAGCCGGGCCTGGGTATTATCTACTTGACTTTCACTGCATCACCCCAGTGTGACGCTCACAGTAAATCGAGCTAAGCCACTAGATAGAAGAGATAAGAGAGAAGATCTGTGTGGATATTAAACAATTGATACAACAGGCACTTTCGGAGCTACAAAAATAGAACAAGAGATTTCTGGGAGCTGAGATAAGTGAGCACTGATAACCATTATATCATCTCCAGTCGTACTTCCTTCTAACGACACTGGTCAAACCAGGGGCAAGTGATTAAAGATTCAGAGATTTCTTAAGCCGCTTCACGCTCTAAACAACAAGATTAATATTCCCAACTAGAAATGGAGAAAATAAAGGGTATAGTGAAGGAAACAGCTGGTGAGTAGGGATGTTAAAGTATCTTGGTAAACAATGCAAACGAAGTCCACAAACAACGATACGGCACCTCAGAGACACACAACACACTACACAACACACTGTCCTCTTTTTTAACCTGTTTAAGGAAAAACACTGCATTCTAGCGAGGACCTCATTTATAACCGCCATTGTGTGTGTGTGTGTCTTTGTGCGTCTGCATGTGTCTGTGTGTATGTAATCTTCAGGCAATTTTGTTTAACAGAATCATTTTGCCAGCACGCATAGTGGAGACAGGAGAAAGACAAATCACTGTACAAGCGAGGGCAGGCCATATCTCTAACACGCAGAAGCCCGAACACGCTTCTTCACATACACAAACCAGGACATCTGCACTTAAGTGAATAAATCCAAGATGTCAGCTGCAACTGTATGTCCGGGCAGCACCAGAATGGAGGCTGTATACTGAATAGAATTTAGCAACTGGGAAATGGGCAACTAAACAAGAGGAACAAAAGAGCATAAATCAGTGCTTTTTAAACTCTTCACTCCACATCAGAAAATATTACTATACAACTACCATAAATCAAAACTAATCCATGTCTAAAACAGGACTAAACCAGGTTAAAAATCTAATCCAGCAAATATGAAAATGGGGTTTCAAAATAAGGTCTAAACCAGACATAAATAACACATGACTAAATCAAGACTAAATCAGTGAAATCAGGACTCAACAGGGTTTGAATTAAACAAAATACCAGGTTTAAATGAGGTGAAAATGAAAGTTAATCAAGAAGAAAACAAAGTACTCCTGAGTACCACCAGAAGCCTGCATACCACATTTTGAGAACCACTGACATAGATCAACTGTCAATCAGCTGTTGTGATAGGTGCCCAAACAGAAAACCTAATGGATGTCAGACAATACTGATAAAGGTCATATTTATAACACTGACAACACACCCGTCTCTTAAAACAAGATCACGAATGACTAGATTGTGGTTATTCCGGGTTCATTTTTAGTAAAACACAATTAAATCAAGAGTGCATCCAAAGTAACACGCTTGCCTTTTTGCTTCTGCAGTGTTATAATTATGTGTTCTTTGTCAATTTCCACAACCAAGTCTGGAACACATTCAATTGTTACTCAAAACAATCAAACGAGAGAGGATAAAAGCCTGAACCAGTGTTTTTTTGATTATTATAACATGGCAAAGCTTTTGTTAAGGCTTGTTGTTGAGATCTTTATAAAAAATAATGAATAAATTATAGATGAAATGGTAAATAAGAAGCACTTTGTAAGAGCACAGACCACCGATAAGGCAGTGGAGCTTTCCCACAATGGTAAATGTAAAATGCCCAGAACTAGACTTAATGTCACGAGCCAGCTGTCCTTTTCTACTTACTTTTACTGTTTTACAATACCAACGTTCTGCACAATGACTCATCAAAAATGTTTTAGTTACATTTTCGCACCAAAATTACAGATGGTAATTACAGATGTTAGTTGAATTCATGTAAAAAAGGTCAAAGTTACTAAAGTTCCAGACACAGTTTACAGTTTTATATAATTTCAACAAGAGCTAACAGCTTTGTCCACTAAACACATAATAAATCAATACATAAAATAAAACAGCATTAAGCAGAACATCCCTTAGCGCCCAACAATCTACATAAAATCTATTCTATCTATCTATTTATTGCATACATTAAGAATCACAGGGCAATAGATCTGCCTTTCTTAAAATACTTTGGATGTGTGTGGTTGAGGCTTAATGACCAACAGCCCAATGAAGATAAATGATGTGTCAGAAACTATAGCCCAGGATGTTGTCATTTTCCTGATACACCTGACAGGCCATGCTGCATACACATACTCATTTCCTGACTGTAATAACCATAAAGCGCTCAACAAGAGTGACTACAAATTAATCAGTGGATCGCTCAGATGTTGGGTGGCAGTAATCACAGAAAATGACTCCGAGCATCAATGACTGTTAGGAGTTTTAGTGCCGAACAGAAGACAGTGAGACACTAAACTCAAGGCCATTAATACTGGAAATTGATATGTGATCTGGAAGACGAGTGCGCCACTGTGAAGATATGACAACCATCTTTCTTCTCTCTGTTCATTCTACCTACCATTTTATTTTATTTCTTTTTCCACCTCACTTGTGTGCCCACTAAACTTGTGCCCCTAACTGGACACAATTAACTATGTGATGAGTCTTGAATGAGTTTTAGAGAGTGATAATAGTTATTGGGTTGATGTTATTTTACATCATTTACATACCAAACCTGGGTCTGGGTACTGAACAACTGTACATTGTTAGTATCAAATAAAAGGTACAATCCTACTGGTATTGAAAGATTATTTTCTTTCAATACCATGTTTCGATACCTGGTGGGTCCCTAATAATAAAAGTATAGCCACCAATATGTTTAATGTTCCTTTGCATATATGAATCTAATAAATAACACAAATAAATAAAAGGCATTTTTCAGTTTAAGGGTTTTACAGGATTTCTTAAAATGTTGTATTGTGTATTAAAAAATGTATTGCTCAAGTACCGAAAACCAGATATCGTTTAAGTACTGGTCTGGTCAGGGTTAAAATTGTGAGCAGTACCAGACGAAACTATTGGCCACACTGACCAGAACAAAATACACAAATCACACTAACACATATGCAAGGTAAAGTGACTTGCCAACGACACGAGAGCAGAATGCATGCGTTGGAGCAGAAATCAAACTGCCAACCTTCTAGTTATCAGATGACACGCTCTACAACCTGAGCCACAGCCCCACCAAAACAGACAGTATTAAGCTACAATAATCCATTCTCAGATTTGGCAAAAATGGGCAGCACTGTACAAAATATGTGAAATGGCCGTTAAATGGATGATATACTGAATACTAGAAATTAACAATTTAGAAGACGAGGGTGCCACAGCAAAAAAATATGACAGCCATTTTTCAACCTGCTCCTTCTAGCTCCCATTTTATTTCATTTCTTCTTCTCATCCCCACCTCCCCTTTGTGCCCACTTACCCCTGTCCCTCTTTGTAAATACCACTCTTCAATTATTGACACTGAACTGTGGAAGGTATAAAGACCAGGCCTGGCCCCACCACCTTCAGAGCTATTCAGGAGAAAGCAAAGCACACAGACGCATGCACGTACACATACAAATGCCAGGCCGCCCTCCCACTAGGAAACATACCGCCAAACACACATACACTCGCACACATATTACCTCATATTCCTCTGTCTCAATGAGCAGTTTGGCCGCGGTGATGCGGGTCTCATAAGGAGGGATCTCATTCTGAAAGGAAAGAACAACATAGATACCTGGAGGTGGTACACAAACATAGTCCAGCTTTGTCTGATGATAACAGCATCTAATTTCAAGCTACAAAAAAGTGCTGTTTATGTGGCTGTTAATCATAGCAAAAGTGTTAGCACCCTGGATTCAGATCAACCTGCTCTGAAAGATAAGAGTCATACCAGAGGTGCCACTGGGAATACTGTGTGCTATCATCAGCCACTGCTCATATCCAATTTCCTCAGAATCTTTGTGTAATTTCGGGTAGCATTTATATGTTGGGTGCTTATCCACACTTGAACATAAAAACGATTTATGTCTTTGTCAAATTCCCAAAAGTAATATAGGCTCATATCCTCTAAAAACTTCCTAGTATACTTTGGGCCTTTGAAATCCAGTATTTTCATGCACACATGCAGGCTGCAGATGCTAATTGTTTTATTAGTCTATATTTTACTATGCACTGATTTATTTTACTATCTGCCTTGAGTTACAGTGTTTTTTTACTTGCTGCCAACCAACACTTTTTTTTTTACTTTGGGCTGCTGACAGCAGAGAGATATCAGCAGAGTACACTGCCACTGCTTACCTGTGAATCCTCTTCTGAGCCAGATGCAGCTCTCTGTTTCTGGGATGGTAACCATGCAGCAACACTCTTCAGCAAGTACTCCTTACCTTCCTGAAACAAACAACAAATAACATGCGTGAGCAGATTTAAATGCAGTCTTTTACATTAAAATACAAATCCCTTTTGTTCAATGTTCAAAAAAGTTTATTTTGACTATTTTAACCTACATACGCCAATACCACTGAAACCAAAAGACTAACTCAAATATTCAGCCTATTGTTGTACTGTTGTTGTATTAAACTGAAGACATGCTGCCCCCTAGAGTTTACAAATAATTGATGTTAAGTAACATTTTACCCCTGTCATGGATTGGATTAAACCTTAGTTTTGGTTTAAATAACAAGGCATAAGAGTTACTGTACTGTATACAATTTGCTAACTATAACCAATAATATTGTGCTGCAATGAGCCACATTGTTTACACTTTCCCAAAGACAAACATTTGGCAAAATATGGCTTTGCTCTGAAAATGTGTTAACTGTAGATGTGTAGTTCTGGTCAATGAAGCTACAATACAATTTAAATATTGGGCAAAGGACAAACATAAAAGGAAAAGATAAATGCCCAAAAAATTACAAGCATTTCAAATATTCAGACCATTATGTTCTCACCCAATGGTCTGCTTGCCCTCTTTATCACACATATGACCCTAATGATCCACCCAATAATTAACCTTGCTTTTGGGGTGACCCATCTGTGTATGTTAATGTAAGTGTCCAGCTGCTGATAAATGGCATACAATTCAATTTGTTCAGAATAATTAGCTCAGCAGAATCCCGCTATAATGTGGTGATAACTCATCGGTGTTGTGTGGAAGTGTGTGTCCTGACCTGGTTTCTCTCTGCGCTAAACAGGTAACTCGCCATGAGCTGTAGAGCCTCTGGGTTGTCATGGTGATACTGTAAAGCTCTCTCAATGAACTCTCTACACTTGTCCGCCGCACCCTCCTCCATACTGATATGCACAAAAAGAGACAGAAAACAAAAATGTTAGCAAATATGTTCAGATAAAACATATAACCATGCAATAGGGTGATTTTGTACCAAAGGTCTGTCAAGAAGATTTCAGCAATGGAGCAGTAGGCCATACTGACGTCCTTCTCCTTTGGCCGGTCAGAGTCCTCCTCTGGAAAGGCAGAGGCTCCCAGCTGCCCCTAAAGTACCCCAGAATTATCAGTGGATCATCTGACCACATCACAGCAAATCAATAAAAATATTTCCACTGCCACTCCGGAAAACCACTTGTTACCTAAAGTTATCATTGTTAAGATTAATTATGTCGTTCTCTGAGATCTTTCCTTAAATGTTTGAGCAGATGTACGCTGAAAGAACAAAGGACTATTCCATAAATGTCTCAACAGTGCCCCCTGGTGAGAATTTTAAGCATTCACACGTAACAATAAAACTGTAAAATAAAAATAATAAAAAATATCCAGAGCAAAGTCTTTGGACTTACTGTTGTCTGTGCTTTCTTTTCCAAAGAAGACAATAAAACTTGTATTCCTTTCATATAGTAGTCCACAGCCTCCTGTCCTGTGTGGATCTGTCCAAGTGACATGTACTTGCTGTGGCCTTGGTCTGGACTCAACTCTACCGCTTGCTGAAAGATCTGAACAGTTAGTCAAGGTCATTAACTGGTCATAACAAAATAAATCAAATGCATTACAGCACAAAAATGCAAGAAAATGATATGTGATGTATATTAAATCATATGAAATAGTAAGGCAAATGGGCAAAAGGATATTTCTTTAGCTTTTTGTGTATTCCCTATTTCGGAGTAGATATGTCCAAGCATGTCAAGAGCTTGCAGGTTTGTGGCTTCCAGGTCTATAGCACGCTGACAAAAAAGACTAGCCATCTCATAGTCGAAGCTGTCAATGTATTCTTCTGTCTGAAAAGGATAAACACCCATAGTTAAGAGCCCCCCAGAGAGTTTGATATAATTAATAACATGTTTATTAAACAAATATGTGCTCTTTAAGGGAGAGGGTGTGTGTAAAGAGAGGTACATGAAAATTACAATTACATTAAAACCATGACATAGTAGTTTAGTTACATCTTATTATATGTGTTCAATGTAAACGTGAAATCTCAAACTACATAATGTTCTTTCCTCCATTTTCTCTCATCTGACAGTCAACTGTTTCGTGTGCTCAGGAAAATTAGATTTATGAAGTTAATTAACAATGATACCTTTTCTAAAAGTTGTTGCACAGAGTACTTCTCGGCTGTCTTCTTCTTGGCTTTTACATGCATCCTCACTTTCATCCTTTCTTGAGGTGTCAACCCAACAATTCCTGAGTCTGGTGTGACACGGATATTTTAGACATTTGACATAACCAATAGGTTCAAATAATACATCAAAAAACACTGCTAAATGGACATTGCATTCGTTATAATGTGAACAATTACCCCTGTTTGGGCAATTCTCTTTCCTCTTGGACTTGTTTTTCTTCTTGCCCTTGGCCTGTCCTCCCATCTTAACAAATAGAAATGCCTAATATATTATTATTATTAGATTAGCACTTCTTAGCACTTGCTTCTTAACAAGCAAGTTCCAAAACGCGTGGAAAATAGACCTTCAAGACTCCAATGCGCATGACACAAAAAGTGGCTGCTACTACTACAGATAGCCCAGAGGGACAAAACGTCGACGCGCTAAAGATTTCTTTATGACAAACACCTGCGATCACAACGTGTAAACAAGGTGTTTTAGTGGAGGCAAAAATAAAAAAATGTTTGTTAGAAGTATATAATGGATTTTTTATTACATGAGGCTTTATGTGTAAATTATGTGATTTTCTATTTTTCTATGGGCGGGATCTATGATGGACTTAAGCCTGAGCCAATTATGTATCACGTAAACGCGTTACCCCCTTACGTAACTGAAGCTTTCTAGATTCTAACCAATGAGCGCGCACGTTATGTTATACGCACCGTTTTTTGTAAATCTGATGTAAATAAACGAATGACAGAGGCGCTGGCTATAGTGAAACTGCTTCAAATACCTATAAAATCAATACCGAATCGAGCGACTAAATTTATTTCAGGTAAATGTTCTCTCCCGATGCCTAACTAATGTACTGATAGCATGAAACCATATGTTAGCACCGTACAGTGCTGAGAAAAGGGTGAAACTGAATCAATGAAAGCAATGCACGATTAGCAGCTAGTTATGCTAATGCTAGCTAAATGCTGACTCTGTCAAAGCATTATAACCGCATTTAACCTCAATCTTTTTCCACTGCGATGCTATAACAATAGAAAAAAGATTTAGCAAGAACGCTAAGCCATTTTTTTATTTAGACAATGTTGCTACACCCGTTTTATACTGTGTAAGCCGTTGATTACGAATAAATACATATTATCCGTTATTGAATATTTATAGAAAAGACTTTTGTAAATGTACTTTGCCTTTTGACAGCACCTTTATCCTGGGTTTATGTGTACTGTTAAAGCTACGTTGATGTCTATCGTCCTTGTCGCCTGTTTACCGCCAAGTTCCACGGTTGGACTGTATCGTCCCACACAGAAAGTGTGTGGCCAATGCCGCAGGATCGACCCACCGAGAGAAGTGGTCTGTCACCCCCAGGAAGTACCTGCAGGTTGGCGTTAACAGACCCCTGCTGTCCCCGCGTGGATTTCACTCAAACAGGGAGCGTCTCTGGACTTGTCAGTGGTGAAAACTGCCATGTCTGAGTTAAATAAAGAAGTAGTGGATTTGGTTTGGGGGAGACCCTCTAACGGAGGAGTGTCTTCATCCATCTTTCGGAGATGGACCCAAGGTATAAATCTTTTGTGTTTAAACATCATTGCAAGTATGTGTGTGTGATAAAATAATTGTTTTTGTTGGCACCAGGATTTGTTTTCAGTGAAAGTGAGCATACAGCACTAGAGCAGTTTGAAGGAGGCCCATGTGCTGTCATTGCACCTGTACAGGTAAGATATCATTTACACTAGTAGCTTACCTATGAACAAGAAATGAAAACCTTCTTCTGTCCTTTTTTAAGATTTTCTTAAGAGTTCACTTTCATTACATGCATTACACATTTGTTTTATTGCAGGCTTTCTTCCTAAAACACATTCTGTTTAACAGTCCAAGTCCTAATTGGAGACATATCAGTGGTAAAGTGTTTAAACATTTTCAGCGAGTATTTATTATTAATGTTGACTGTAGAGTTTGTATTAGACATTGTTTCCCTTTTAGAGGAGGAGCAGAAAACAGCACTGTGTTCAACACTAACGGAAATCTTGGAGTCTGCCTGCTCCAGTCCCACCACAGGCTTCTGCTTAGTGGCCTGGGCCAAGGGACAGAGCCCACATACGAGCACACACACAAACACACAAGAACAAATCCAGCCAAACACACAGGATGCACCAGAGCCAGAGAGCAGTCAGCCAACACTGGAGCAGCAACCCTGTGAGTTCTGCATCTGTCACAGTCTAATACACATGCACACGTTTATTGAGCTGAAAATATATACAGTTATAACTTCTTTAATCGTCAATATGTTTTTCTGTACATAGTTGCTTTGGCTGCTGAAGAACTGGACTTTGAACGATTCCACAGTGTCCTCCAGTAAGTCACTCATACTAGTCCAAGAAGACAACACTTGCAGTCATGATAATAAATCGAACAATATTTTTAAATGCTTTGTGAGAACTGCTTTTGATATTCAATAAGCTATTTTATTTAGCTTCACGAGGCGCTGACTTTGCACCTTGCACTACCATATTGGCTAACAAAAATATCTCTCACTAGCTTTCCAACACATACCATTTGTCACACAAACTAAATGAATGCAAGGCTGCATTTGCCAGAAGAAAATCGAATGTTCATTGCACAGAATACTTGCAGCAATGACTGCAGTCAGCAAAAAGTACTGCTGACTCACAGTAAAAGTGTTCACGCTAATAACCAAAGATGGCATCACGTCAAGGGAAACGATGAGTTTTTCCTTGCAGGTCATAAAACAGTATAATTATTATAAATGTGTCTTTCTCGACCTTCATATTAAACTTATCATACTTACTGCACATTGTATTTGACCATGGCTGATTTAAATCTGTGTTTTCTTCTGCAGCAAACGGACCATCATGTCTGTTACTGATCTCAGAGAAGAGGTGCTGTCTCTTTACCACACCTGGAGGGGGTGCTGTGGAGTCTTACTATTCCTTTATTCTGTAATTATCACCAAGGTAAAGTCACACAAGTAAAGTCGGGGAAATTTGTGCTACATTGAAATCCTGAAACATTTGCTTTTTTTGTCCTGCACAGGGAATAGAAAATATACGTAATGAAATCCAAGACACAATGGAGCCTCTAATAGACCCTGTGCATGGCCATGGCAGGTATACAACTTACTTTTTACTTATTTCTTTAATTTCTTTTGTCAAACAAAAGGAACTAAGAGTGTTTGAATTTTGTTTCTGTCCTTTTTCTACAGCCAGAGCCTAGTTAATCTTCTTGTAACTGGCCATGCTGTTTCTAATGTGTGGGATGGAGACAGGGAATGCTCTGGCATGAGTAAGACTAAAGTTACATTACACCAAGCTTTGCACTCAAAAGTACAACACATACACAGGATCTTGAATATAATTTCCAGATTTTCAATTTTAGTCATTAAATCTCTATAATATCCAATATTTTTACATCATTGCATAGTAGAACAAATCATTGCCAGTTGTATGTCACTACACAGCTCTTTCCTCTTTGCAGAACTACATGGTATACACAAGCAGGCAATGGTTGGCTTCCTCACTCTTATGGAATCTCTTCGCTACTGCAAGGTACGGCTATGTTGAATATATTGTTACAGTTTAAAATTCTGAAAAATTATACTAGTCACTGGTTATGTAAACGGGGTGTGAGAGCTCTGATGTGAAAATATTTGGATTAAGTCACAAGAGACGCAGAGAAAACCTTCCTGCTGATTCCTAGTCCATGTTTTGTTTTTAGCCATACACAATCACACATAGCTATTAATAGACTCAAAAAAGCAATTATGAGATTAGGAAATAATTTCATGAGCAAACAATTTCAACAGGATTATTGTCATTGTAGGTTGGAGCATTCCTTAAATCTCCAAAATACCCTATTTGGATCCTTGGCAGTGAAACGCACCTCTCTGTGTTCTTTACCAAGGTAAGTGCCACACACTTCTCCAGACGCAAGTGAATCCATATTTCAAATACAGGCACATTGTGTGAAACATAAGCCAGGCTCCCCAGCAAGTTAGAAAAAACTAAATATGGTATGTGCTTAAGAGTTTTAATATAGTGCAGGTCAGATATCAATGTGAGGGGAAAGGGGTGGAAAGGAGGGGAGGGGGAATGTGAACAAGAGATAGTCATATATGGCTAGTTCTGAGTCTTGGCTTGTTGAAATATCCAGCATTTGCAAGGAAACACAGGCGCCAAGGCAAAAATCACAAAACCATTTTTCATAATCTGTGATCATCAAAATGAATATTGGCTGTAATATAAACGGGTTCAGAATTACTTCCACCTTTGCATCATTGTACATTATATTGACTGTCACATTAATTTGACCAATATGGATTCCACATTTCTTCATGCAAACATGTGGAAATAACCCAAGAAACAAATTGAAAACAAATTCTGTAACACAATCATATGAAAAGATTGGCTCAAAATGGTCCCTAAAGAAGCATGATCTAAATGTAAATTATATATGTAATTCAAATGGTTCTAATGCATTTGCGCTTATAAAAGTGATGGCCAGTGGTCAAGTAATTTCAAAGTAAATGCTGATTGCTGTAACCAAATAGGTCTCTGTCAGACTATAACATCAAGTCTCTGTTGCGAACAGGCATTGCACTCCCAAAAGATCAATCTTGGAATTTGCAAAAAATTGACAATTATATAGTCTGTCTGAAACTAACTGTCCGTTGTCCATGGCCCATAGTTACCGGTATAGGCTCATGTCACTCGCAACTAAACAAAGGTCAAGTTCACTGTGACCTGCATGATTTTGATCTTAACAAGGACATGTGGAATCTGTAGAGTATCTGATACTGTTATCAAATACATTTTCCGGTCACCAAATCATGCCTTGGTTCTTGGAAAATACCCACTAGATCCTAATTTAACTGAACCAACATACAAATGTAATTATGCAAACAGAAACATATGGCAGTACCATGGGCTGTAGAATGCATACCATGAAGTCAACTCTACTCCAGGAGACACTTTGAAGTATGAGTCATCAGATTGCTGTGCTTGTGTCGGTGGGTGCATGCTCTCCAGTTTGTATTCAAACAAGCCTGTTTATCATCTCAAAAGTGTATTGTAATTTAATACATTACTTCAGCTGGTTAAGTGAGAGCAAATCGATTCTCCCTGCTGTTGTGAAAATGGCACAGAAGAGGCCAAAAATCCCAGGCAATCATCTTCATTATAGCGCTACGCCCTTAATACGCCATTGATTAAAAGCTCGGTTACACACATAACTGGTGCAAGGCAAGTGGATCATGTGTTAGCTCCATGATGAACGTCGTCATGTGCTCCGATGACCGACCGCTACAGCTCCCCCGGCACTGGTGACATGTTCACATATACACACACATAGTTGAACTATTACAAGTGCATTCCACAGTGCAGGGAACCTAATCCTGATTAGCATTAGCTTTGTGTGTGTGTCTTCAGGTGGATGACTTCCTGTAGGGAATGTGATTCCAGAGTTCCCATCTGGATCCATTTGTGCCGTTGGAAAGTGGGAACTATCTAGAATACACACATCCACACATTCACCATGCACAGGCCAACTCTACACTCTATAGGCACTAATGGGCTCCACTACTTTGAACTCTGCCTAAGACATGGTAGACATAGCACAATGGCATCTGCTTGCAGACTTCACTCAGAGCCACTCTCTTGTCCTTGAAAGGGACCAATGCAATTTTGAAGCACACCAAGATTTCCCAGGCTTCATGATACAAAAATACACATTACCTGGTTATGCAGCTTTTAGCTCCGATGTAGAGCCACAAAAGCTGCAAACCTGATCCCTGCCTCTGATGTGTCTGCCGTTGGGGACGGGTGTGTATTCCCTCGTGTCACCACCAGTGTGACCACTGCTTTTAGAGCATCAGCTTAATGGCATTAGTGTTTTTTATCTAATCTACCTACACAAAGGCCTCTCCACTTTGTCTGATCCCCCTCTCAGACACACACTGCTGTGTGTATAATGGTATGCACATCTTTTTTTTTGGACTACATTTCTGTGAAGCCAGAGGAAAGTTAGAAAGGAACAAGGACTTATAGACTGCAGCTCAAGGACAGGTCACAGATAAAATACATAATTCCATAAAAACAAATATGGAGTTGTTATCCAGTGGAAGAAGATGAATGCACTTTGGTTCAGTGTGGTGGTCACTCCCGAAAGGAGGCAGAGGGCCGTTTCTTCCTCTTCCTGTTGTACCCTTGCTGAGTGATGAGATTTGCAGGCTGCATGTCTACCCCTCAAGGGAATTTTGTGTCTGCTTTCTGTGTGCAAGTGTGTACAGTAGCCGCCTTGTGTGCTATACATGAAGACACCAGCATTAGTTTGGACAATTGTCCTTCAAGGTCTGCATACCCACTTCTAAGCACTCTTAGCTCTGGCTACTTTAATTAAATGTGACCTCACTGGAATAATATACATAAAAGAGTTTAACATCGGGCAGATCTTGGTTGAATAATTAGAACAGTCTATCATACTACTTGGTGTAAAACTTTCTACAAAACTGTTGTATATACTGTTTTATTTGTGCCACTTTAACCACAACAAGCTGAAGTTGTCCTGGCCTAGCTCACAATCCACCAAAACCCAGATGCCTTACGAATGAAAGTTAAAAATGCCCAATCTCGCCAACATTAATATTATTACAAATATAATACATCTTAGTAACTTATTAGAACTGGCCGTGAGTGGATTTCAAGATAGTTCCCTTAACGCAGTAGAAGAAATGAGGCATAAAGGCACTTAAGAGCTAATTGTACTTTCACTAAAACTCAACTTGATGTAAATTACCCTACAAAAATAAATCGGTTACTCCTGCTAAAATAATCAAAAATAAATTGTTGCCTGGCTGAAAAACAAAAGTGAACAGGGCTTGTAATCAGAGGGTGCGTGCCACTTACCAACACAGAATTACAAAGCAGTGTACATGAAGTCATTAATAATGTTTGACAGGTATGACTAAAGAGCATTGTAGTCTGTGTGTGTGTTACATTATTCTGGGTGCTCCCTTGTGTGTCGTTCTGTGCCATCGGGCCCATCGCTGCACTACACAAGTATTCTCCGGTGTCATGTCTCCCTTTTTGTACAGACATGGCCTTTTCTCATCTGTGACAGTCTCATCAATCACTACTTTGTTGTATGTCATCCCTGGAACATATCAAATAGATAACAACAATAGATAATGCACAATATTACTGATACAAGTTTCCCATTGTTTTGTGCCACAATAAAGGATGTAGGGCACTTGAGGTGAATGAAACAAGCGCACATAAAGACAGCATACAAAATTGGCCCTCTACATTTCTTCTTTAGTTGTGATGTGTAGAGGATGTCATTACTTGGTAAGTACAAGACAGGACACACCGGCCCAGGACCTCTGCTTTGTCTTCCCCGAAAACCGATCCATGCAGACGCACTCTATGGCCACTCAGAAGCTCTCAGCCCCAAACAATAGCTCTTTAGAAGAACGAGAGAGGGAAAAAATGGTAACTCTAGTAAAGCATGACTATCTGTCCTGTAGCCTTTCTTTGCTAATGTAGGTACCCAGACTAAAAGATAAAAGACTGAATGGAGAAGCTAGAATTGACAATAAACTCAAGGGGCAGGGGGAATGCTTCAAGTGAAGTATCCACTCAATGCCAGTTTGAAGGAAATGGTGTGGAACAGGAAGAAGCAATTGGTATTCTTGTTGACCTGTTCATTTTTTTGTGAAAAGGCTCCAAAACATAAGCAATAATAGGGACAGTTCATCTTTAGCACTATGGCGCAATGCTTGGGCTGTCCCAAATTGACACAAACGTGCCTTGGTTACACTAAAACTAATTACACTTAACAGCACTTAAAATAGTTGGCTCCTCACATCATGATCTCTATCACTGTTTTAGTAATCAGATCAAACATATGCTCACCAGCCAGTTTAATAGTATACTAATAAAGTGGACCATTGTGTGGTCTTCTGCTACTGCAGCCCATGCTGTTGTTCAGAGATGGTCTTCTGTAGACCATGGATATAATGAGTGGTTATTGAGTTACTGTTTACTTTCTATAATCTTGGACCTGTCAAGAAGACATTTCTTTCCACCACACAGCTGCTGCTCACTGGAAAAATGTTCTCTTTTATGAACCATTCTCTGTAAATCATAGAGATGGCGCATGAGCCTGAACTGTATGGCACCAACAACCTTCATGCCACATTCATATTTACTTAAATCACTTTGCTTCTACAGTGCTTGTTCAAGCTTTGACAATGTGTCACATCGCTTGTATGTATGCATAAAGTTAGTGCCATTTGATTATTGTAATTGAGCATTTGTACCTAATATTTTTATTATGTTATTTATTACTAGACCGTAAAGGCAGGTTGAAGGCATCTAATTAATGCACACATTCTTGGTCTTTGACGCACACACACAGAAGCACAGCATGTTTTAGAGCGGACACACCTGTGGAGCGCACCAGCTTCATGACATGTTTTCCAACTCAGCAGCATCTTCCTCAGGCCTCTAATAAAACACAGATCAAAGGCGGCCTAGCAGTCCTGTCATCACACACACGGACAATGTTCTGCCATTATGTCAGCTTCAACTACAATATGATTCTTATGTGAGTCAGTATTATTTACTTGTTTTCTCATTAGTCGACTATTGGAACATATAGGCTGGTGGTAATGATATGTTTGTGTCTGTTGGAGACCACTTACCAGTCTGGCGCTTTGTTGACATCCTGGAACCGAGTAATTTACGCAAAACAAGCCCATCTCGCACATAATAAACTGTGTTAACTTAGCTCTGGTTGAGTCGCACCTCAGGAATTTAAGCCATATATAAATATGGACTTTATCTGGCAACCCAAGATCAATTAAGCTCTCCATCAGCAAAAGAGAAACACATTGTCTTCGCTTGACTTGCGGATAGGTCATTTTTCAATTGCATAGTTTGTGTTAAATCTTACTTATACTGTCTTTTGTCAACATTGTGACTCCTGTGAGACATATTCAACACTTAACTCCTCGCGGGACAATGAGGTGACCCATGTCCACCCCTGTAAGTGAAACATAGTCGTGTCAAGCCTATGACAAATTTCTCCACCGATTTATGGACTTGTAGTGTTAACATATCAGGGCTCAGCGATACTAAGTGTGACTAAACTATGTGCAAGCCTCTCTGTTTTTCTTTGCCTATGAAGAGGAGCAGCTGGGAGTCATCTCTTGGTGAAGTGTCCCCCTCAGACCCCAGTCTCTACCCCACTTTCGCAGTCGAGTTGGCCCCAGTAAAGTAATAAGCCCGCCATGAAACCCAAGCAGCCTGCGTCGATCCGAGGCTCAAGCTTTAATAAAGGCCAGCTAAAGGAGATGAGCAGGGTTCATTTGCTTTCTGAAAACATGGAGTGTTTGTCCAGCTCTTGGTTTGTCATAAATACAGGCTCTCCTCCTTCACTCATAAGAAAGAACACTGTGAACCTCCCGACATGTAAAACTATTTGACCGGACAAGGACTAAAGCCCAGCTTTTACAGTTTCTATTTCTACATTTTTATTTGGAAAAAAATAAAATACTGAAATATACAGTTTAATGTTTTAATGCTAAATTGACCTCCAAGTAGGCACCTTTTTCAGCTAATCTGTGGGCTTAAGAAAAAAATGACCCACCACATCCGTTTTGGCTCATGAGCTTATTTATTTATATTGGGAAACAAGATTGAGAAAACAGGCGTGTTTCTTGTATAGTGTTTACATATGGCTTCATCCTTTTCACTTGTAGTAACAAGTCCAACTTTGTTCACAGACAAAGCCTATGCTGTACAAAATCACTGATGTACAAATAATTAAGTGACTGGCTTTTTAAAATGCTCCTTTTATACTAATTCACCTTGCCGGGCTGTTCCCTGTTAACTTCATAATCTTCCAGCTGTTGTATGTCGTCTTATTTGCTTTTCGAGCTTATAGTATCTCTTGTCTAAACCTTTTGAGATGTGCTACAGGCATTATTTTTTATATAAAGGGATATTTTTGCTGTGTGTACTTGTATCACTTGATGAAATTGATTTGCCTGATCCTTTATGAAAACCTGATGAGTGATCTTAAAAAAAAACTTGAAACTACATCTCTTCAGGGGTAGTCGGCTTGTACCATTTCATTAAGAAAAACAACATGGGCTCTAAAGTGAGGTAGGTTTAGTCAGGCTACCCTACACTATGTAATCAAACTGTATCACAAAGCATCAACCTGATTTATGTACATATGCCATCATTGCTCTTTCTTAAATTCCCCAACAAACACTGTATAGCTTGTCATAAATCACACTTTGTACATGCAAGTCTCGATTTCCTGATTATGTGTTTTGAGTCCAAACAAACCGTCAACTTTATCAACAGATCATTTAATAACTCGAAGGGGCCGGCTGATTGCTCGAGCCGCTCATGCTGTATATACTGTACGTACAGGGCTCTGACAAAACAGTACCCCTAACATATTGCTGACTTCTGTTGCTATCTCTCTTTTATGTGCAGGAGATGTCTTTGGTTGGTCCTGAGTCACCAGCCGAACAGGCACGGAGGGTCTTCCAGTCATTTGATCCCGAAGGTACAGTATGGCCTGTGTTTTCGGTTCCCCAAAAGGTTTTATAGACCATTCTAGTTTATTTGCCTATTAATGGACCAGCTATATGAAAACATGGTACACAGATGTTGTATAATTAATCCAAACATTTCTCCCAACACATACTTTTCAATCATTTCTTTCTCTGTTTCTTTTTCTCCACAAGCTCAGTTTCAGTCCTCTCATCTGGACTGTTGTTGTTTGGGTTGGTGAGATCAGCCTCTTATACAGCTGAATCAACCATCCCATTCCCCCCCTCCTTTCTTCATTGTTTTTTCCCCTAAACCTCCTTTTTTGTCACTGACTGGAGTAAAGGTAAAAGGGAAGTGCACAAAGCATGATACAATGAAAACCCAAACACTAAACAAACAGGCATGAATGTAGTTACACAATGTATAGTAGTGTTTAGTGCTGGGGATGGGTCAGTGTTATAACAGCAACAACAAACAAAAATATTAAGATTTTCCCATACATTTAATAATTCATACATTAATTTACAGTGTAGTGATACTTGATCTAATATACTATGATACTTTCATACATAAGACACATACTGTACATAATATACATTTGCAAACATTCACTCTATACATCTCTACATACAGTTGGTTGTTTGGTTATTGAATATCATTGTCATTGTTTTTCTGACATTCTGGACCTGTTTACAAAAAGGACCTTCGTGTTCTATAACGTGTGTTTCTTCTGAATTTAATAACCAGAACATAATACAATCAAGGCATCAAATTAAAATTCAGAATGTAATCTATTGGGTTTATTTGCTCAGATTGCAGTGTATTAAAACATGTAAATCTTTTGCTAAATGAAATTTCTACCTCTAAATTTATTTTGTTTCTATTAGGTTTTGTATTTACTAGGCACATGCTTGACCTAAAGTGAACATTGATTAAATTAACCCAGATTAGCTGCTCTGGAGCCATAACCCCAGAGTTTATGTTGGACTTGGATGATGTACTTGACAGAGCCCTGGTGTTTGTCACCACAAACATTATTCATTATATGGCTCTGATACAAGTATGTGTTATTTGTTTATATTGTGATTTGTTGAAGGGATGTCCAGCTGTTGTAGTATGCAACAATAATTTATGACAGTTGTCCTTATAGACAACACACAAAAAATATGTGCCTCCTTTGCTTATTTGTGATCTGTTCGTCAATATGTTGCAAACTCAAACTGAGGATTAGAGATTTCCCAAACCATATGGGCCTTTTCTCTACACATGTGCCTGGGATTTATTGTATGTGTATCCTCGAAGTGCGTATTGACACATAGTGGTATACTCTCACATGCTGTATCCAGCAGTGTTGTCTAAAAGCACCATAAATCTGTCTGTGTCACATGTAGACTCAGCACAAGTCCTAGTGTTGTGGAAACGAGGCGCCAGACGCATTGAGGTGACTCAGATACGGGCTCTGAGCACTCCTCCATCCAGACATATGCCTTTAATATGTGCATACTGTCATTGTTTTGTCTGAGTCCTCCCATATCAACTGGTAGTCACTGTCACTTGTTGCATTGAAAGGCTCTCATGTAAGAGTGGATTTCTTGTATGAAACAATAGAGCTTGTTCTTTAATTAGACACTGGTTCTTGCATTTTAACAATAGTCGACACACACCATCAGCACATTAAAACTGAGGTGTTTGCTCAGACACACATGGGTCCTCTTTGGGGCAAACATGTTTCAGTGTTTAAAGCCTCTTTTCAGGTAAAGCAATCATCATGGCAAAGTAATGTAGGTCAGAGAAGACAGGACAAGGTGCATGTGTTTGTGTACCGTGCAGATGAGCCAAGTCCCAGGACATGTGTAAATCGTGCTGATGCTGTGTGGACGTAGGTGAAGGCTGTGTTTTTTACGTTCGTTCTTCTCTCTTTACTTTTTTCCAGATAATGGCTTCATCCCCGATTCTCTGCTGGAGGATGTGATGAAAGCCCTTGACCTGGTGTCTGAGCCAGAGTAGTAAGTGCCTGTTTGTGTGCGAGTTTGTGTGTTTGTGTGTGTGGCACCTGTAGAGCGTCTAAAGTTCTAACTCCTAAGTCACAGCCAGGCCAGGTCACCGGCCCCTTGCTCGTATTTCACTACCACACTACTATAAAGTAAGACCACTATAAAAGCCCAGGAAGAAACTAAGAACCAAGAAAGTAAGACTGAAACAGAGGCTTAGGGGCGATCATTAACAGCAGGAAGAAAGAGAGAGAGAGAGGAAATCTCTTTAAAGTGCCGCTTCACACAGGAGCACATTCTCATCCGAGCAACGCTAAACCCGAACAGTGCAGCACGGCCAAGTGCCCAGCCGGCTGATCGCCTCCGCAGACCCCCAGATGGTGGACGCATCACAACACAGCACAGCATACAGACAGAGAATCCCACTACAAATAGGCTTACCCTTTACCTTTACCACACAACATGTATGACAGGGATTTGACCGTGAGAAAAAGAAAATGTTACTGCTCAAAACACGGTTGAATGTAGAGGGCCCAAGTGTGAAGCCATCTTTACTTATGATGTATGGCAGTACAAGTTGGACTGTCTAGATACAAAAGTGGTACACTGCTTGAATTGTGTGTTTATGATTTATGTATCCCACAGACTATTAGTAGTATTTTTAGTCTGGTTTGTTCCATTTGTTCTAACACAAGACATAATGTTGAGCTAAACATCAGCTGACCATATTGCAGTTAATCTGGAGAAAATATTATAATGGGTACAAAGAATTACTGTGGCATTTTCATAAACAACCAGATCATGTGCATTTATTTAGTCATATGCAGTTACATAGAAGTGTGCACGCTCCACACAGTCGACCTGCAAACAACTCCATTCTCAAAGTGCTCACAAATTACTACAAACTCACAAAAAACATATTATGGCGATATTTTGCCTGTAGTTTTGTAGTCGTTTTGTAGTTCCTGTATTTTCAAAACTACTTTTGCCAAATTAGGATAAATATAAAGACATCTATTATATTATATACTTTCAACACATTTTTTATTCCCAGCTCCAATGGTAAAGTGCTTTAAACTGTCAGATTTAAGACCATGCCATTGCGATATATTGCAGATTCTTGCGATATGGATATATTGTGCAGCCCTAGTTACTGCTGTATATGTCACATAAGCCATGAATATGACTTGTTAAGATGAATAAACAGAGAAGCTGTCACGCTTTCTTCTCTTTCTTGGCATAAGCTGTGCCTCTCTCGCAAAACCTTAAAAGGACAATCTGATCAAGCCATTTTTTCTGAGTGAAATAATAATAAAGCTGATCCAACATGGAAGAATGTCTGAGAGAGGTATATTTAGTTGTACCACGGTATTTCTAAAACATGCACTTTCTAAATGATGCATTACAGATCCAAAGTGATGAGATGGAATACATTTTCCATTTATTGATGTGACTTATTTTCTGTGTTGTTTCAGCGTCAGTTTGGTGAAGAGTAAACTGGATCCTGAGAGTTTAGGTATAATTCTTCTGGGGCCGTTTCTGTTGGAGTTCTTCCCTGATCAGGTATGTGTTAAAGTGACACACAGTTTGTCAAACACAGCAATTATAACACTTGGACTTAAATGCACACTCAACTAACAACAGTTTCCAAAGTCTGAAGCAGTGTTTTAGTCAATCAAAGGTTTTTGCACCAAAACATTCCTGTGGTGTCTCATGTGAAATGTGTGAGCATTGTTTTATGATGTTCTTTGCCGAGAAGCAAAGGCAGAACTGTGAGACACCTTTATGAGACGAGGCAAACAAGGAGACACACAGAGACAGAGGGAGAGAAAGAGGGAGAGAGAGAGATAGGAGAATTGTGTTAAAGTGATCAGGGCTTTAGGGACTCGCCAGAGGAACGGCCTCGAGCCGCAAAGAAATTATACTACCATTAGCCAACTGGACACACACATACACACACAGGCACACACGGGGCTGGGGTGAAGGCTAGAGTTTCATATATACACATATAAACATTACTTTGGCCACACTCACAGACAACACACTCTATTTGCATTTGCATCTTTGAGCCAAACGTATGGGAAGTGTTTTGGCTCAATGTCATTGTCAGGACACTTTAGTGGAGTTGACTGTTTTGTGGCTTTGCCTCAAAGACACTATAGTATCACATACATTTACATTACACACAGGATTTAACATGAAGCTTTGGTCACAGCCAGAGACCTCCTCTCAGTTTTCATGTTCAGTCTCTGTTAGTCTTACCTCCATCTCTGCAAGAATAACCTGTTCAAAACTCTTTCAACAGCATGGCATGTTTTTCACTTTCCAACCACTTGTATTTCAGGATTCAGGAATCCCAGACTCATTTCCCGTCTACCACTACAATGGACTTAAACAGTCCAACCACAACGAGAGGGTAAGGTTCTGGTATTTCCACGTTTTTCATTGTAACTAATGGTGCTTCTTTCAGTTTGGTCCCTCTACTTCAGTCTTTTCCTGCAATCTTTGGTGAAAATTCATACTGTCTTCTTAAGTTTAACTGTTTTCAAGGTTCTTTTTTTGAGACAGAGAGCTTTCCTGCAATCATTCATGCACAAACACTCACATGCATATCCAGCCTCTCTTGAATAAACAGTAGCTATTACGAGGCTAATAGCTTGTCCATCCATCCAAAAACCCTGGCTTAGCCTCCTGTTTCTCCAAGCCATTTCAGCTCAGAGGCCAGTGTCAGCAGCCTTGGTGATAAATGAGCAAGTGCAGACCTAAGAAGGGTATATTGATGTATAAATGTCATTGGGTTGAGCTTGTGGCTGGTACTCAGGAATATAATTTTCATCTTGGTGCCACCTGAAAATAAAGAGACAGCGCCACACAGATGCCCACTGTAAAACACATGTGCACAGTGCCTTCATAATGGTATTTCCATTGACACAGTTTCTAATGGGAAAACCAGACTTCCACTTAGCTGGTATGTTTGTGCCTCCAGCCCCCTCAGAGGATGTGACGGAAAACAGATTATTAAAAGAGTTGCAGCCTGCCAAACTCAGCAGAAAGTGGTGAAGTTTTTGTTTGTTCAACAATACAAACTGTGCATTAACACGTAACTGTCTCCTCAGGTGGAGTATGTGGAAGGAACCGCGTTGGTGCTAGGGTTTGAGGACCCCATGGTTCGCACAGACGACACTCCTGTCAAGCGCTGTCTACAAACCAAGTGGCCCTACATCGAGCTGCTGTGGACCACTGATCGATCACCCTCTCTGAACTAAGATAACACGGGCTGCGTGCACATTGACTGCAAAGGTCCAGCACATTACAAAGACTGAGAAGTTCACAAAAAGGAGAAGACACAACTGTACACAAAACCATTCATGGACTTAACATTACTGCATTATACTCACACATTCCACAGAAAACCCTCACAGTTACAGTCCATCCTACTGTCTTTTCACTTGCTTGTATTGTGACACTAAGGATGTTAATGATGCAACCATTTCAGATAGGACCTGACTGAATACGTTTTAAGGATCTGCTACAGTTAAGTGGTAGAGCATTAACCATTGAAAGTAAAGGGTTTATGCATGTCACAGTTATCACATGCTTCAGGACTGTTCAAGGGAAAACCTACCAAAGCCTTCCACATTTGAAAATGCAGACAGTCATAAAGTAAAGCGTTTACAGCGTACGGGACCAGCCCACACGCGGACCACCCCAGCCTGGACATTCTTCTGTGTTTTTTTGAGCCAGATGTAAAGGTGTAAGCAGCGTGTATACTGCACCACACCAGGATGTTGGCTGAGCGGTCATGTATTTATTATCACACTCAAAAGGCTCTGTAATAAAGAATTTTTGCTTTGACTCTGGTCATTGTGTGCCCTTGACTACATAATATATATCACATCACTGACACTTTAGGTTTCAGTGTGTCAGAGGTTTGTTTGAACCAGGTCACTAAATTGACTAAATCACTGATGTTCCATTGACCGACAATTCATTGATTAAACAGGCCACTTTATTAGGTACACCTGTTCAACTGCTAGTTCAATCGCATGACACGCGATCGGTGCATACGTGTTTAAGAAAGACAAACCTGTTTAAATTCAATATTGTAATCAGAAAGATGGTTTTAAGTTACTTGGAGGGTCTCATCTTTATTTGTGGGGATTGCTCTGTAAATTTCATAAACTGCTCATGTACAAGGAAGCATTGATGATGCCGGAGATTAGAGAAGGAAAGCCACCGTAATTGACGGCACAAAGTCTTGAAGCTAATGGGCTATGGCAGCAGAAGACCACTTAAGTGCCACTTTATTAGGACCTATTAAAATGGCCAGTGTGTATGGTCGCGCTTAACCTTAAAAACAACATTTAAAAACTTTTAAAACTGACCAAATTAGCCCAATAAATACTTTTATGTATGTGAATTGTAAACTCTGACTGAACATCGGTTCATGCTGTTGAAATATTTAGTGTTTTTTTTTATGCACTGTATCCATCCTGTAGACTATTGCAGTATTGGCTTAGGAGTATGCGTTTAATGGATTGCTCTAATGGATAAAGGATGTGGGCCTAATCTGACATAGCAGTGCACTATACAATCTCATTATGAGTTTGTAAAAAAAAGAGCCGTCCTCAGTGTGTAAAATAATCACTGCATTGTGTCTCACGGTTCTCTGTGCTTTAATCAATGCGGAAAGACCTGCTGTAAATCTGAGCTCTGAAAACACCGGTTGACTTTCAAGCGCGTAACCTGAACAGTATGTGACTTAATGTGTGTATTTGGAAGAAATTGGATATCTGTGAGAAATGTATCTGATGTAAGACAGTTACGAGGACAATTACAACCAATGATCAGACATGTATATCTGCAGACACCCAAACAGAAGAGTACTGTATGCAGACTTGGTGATCAGTGATACAATCCAGCTATAGGCAGAAAGAACCTCCTCACTCCATCATCATATTTCTTTGCCTCTGTGCAGTTATGTCCTCCTGCTTTTTATGGGTTTGTGTTGGATTTAGATGGAAACTACTGAAGAAGACCAGACCCACTCCTCTGCTCTCATCATTCATGTACAAACAGGTCAGACAATAAAGGTATAGGACATAATTCAAGAAATGTCTTAGGACGGGTGGGTGAAAGACAAATGTTTTCCATCTGGTAAGTCAAGCTATGTTTTTTAATTCAGGTATTATCAAATAAATACAAAATCACGTAGGGGTCACAAGTGTAGTCCTTGTTCCAGTTCCAAGCCTGGATATATGAAGTTTCAATGAAGTAAATGACGGGCATCTGGCAACATAATGCCAAATCAATAGGCCTATGCAAATCACTGCAAACCAGATGGACCAGAGGAGGCAGATGAGTGGTCCAGAAAGTAAAAAAAAGAGAGAGAAATAAATACAGTTGTTTTATGTATGCTTCCATAGATACAAAATAAAAGTCTAATTGATTAATAAGACTAATTAAAGCCGCAAGCGGCGTCGAATGGCCCTCGCTCTCCGCGACCCACTGCCGACCTCCGTCACGCTCGAAAGTGACCCCTGCATGGGCTTCACCCATTGACTTTGTTCATTCTGAATTATTTGAATTATGCTGGTTTCCTATC
>JAVQKC010089361.1:0-18265 GCA_036025475.1 Philypnodon macrostomus
AAAATTAAATTTAAAATAAATTTAAAAATCTAATAATATTCTTTATGTTTATATTTATTTATTTTATATCTAATATTCTAATATTCTTGACCAATAGTAGTTCATTTTACTTTAGTTCCTCCCCTGGCCTCCACGTCACTCTCAAAATCGTCTTCTATTGGTCACAGTCATAACCCACAAACTTTGATTTGATGTTGCTGTAGAGGCCGGGGGTGGGACTAAATAGTCAGATAGTCAATTTGAAGTCTTTTTTATACCTATTGCTTATTTTAGAAAACCTCCAGACTAAAGCTTTCAATAGTCAATGCAGTAACTACAGTCTTGTGTGTGCCCAGGTTTCCCCATCACTACAATAATGGTGATGTTTGTGACCTACTGCCTCGTCCAAGTGATCAAGGAGAGAGAGCGGAGACAGGCGCTGATTGATGACCCTCCAGCTGCACCTATGGACTCCACTGAACCTGAACCTGGGAAAGAGAAGGCAGAATGAGAATAATGTTTCCCTACAATGCAACCGACCTAGACAGTATTTGCGCCTGTGGAGATTTCATAACTTAAAGCTGCACTATCCGATTTTGTGGGAAAAAACATCAAAGTTTGAATGAGACCCTCCCCTTCGCTCTTTTCCCCTCTGTCTATCACAGTCTCACACAAACCAGGAAGTATCAGAATAACAAGCAGCAATTTGGAGTTGGTTTTTAATTTATTTAAACTAACAAATAAAAAAGCAGTGAATTTTGACATAAAAAACCCTCACTTTCTTCCTGATAGATTCTAGTTATTTTTTTATTATTATTATTTTACTGGCTTTATTATTTGACAGGAAACCAGGGAGAAGAGCGGGGAGTGACATTCAGCAAACTGTCGTGAGCCGGATTCAAACTCACAACAAAAACTCTTATAATAAAGTCTAAAATTATTTCAAAGTCTAATTTTATCTTGGATGACTTCTGTTATGCTGTACTATTGATTGAGAAATCTGGCATTGCAGCTTTTAAATGGATCTTCTCTGTCTGCACAGCATTTCAATTACCCATGTCATTAATATTATTAAGCAAAATAAAGGTATGAATAATTATTTAAAACTATCCTGCCTTTGGGTCAATAGTGTACAAAGCCAGGGTCGATAGATTCTGCTGTCAGAGTTGCATCTGGTCATTATACACTTAGTATTACAATGTTTCTGACAAAATATCACCTTTTTACACAGTTGACCTAACCATACATAGTGAATGATTATTACCAAGCCATGTGAAGCAATACTACTGAAGCACCTACTTACTTAAAAAGCAAAGCAAATATTATAATAGTGCATGTCTTGAGTAACATTTTAAATTGAATATAGACAGCAGGCATAACTAGTCATTCATTCATTTAAAGATTTATTTTCTGCATATTCCGGTTATTTGATGGTGAAACTACAGAATGGTTCTAAATTGTGATATAATCTATACATTACTACCACCTGGCTCCACTTAAATAGCCCACTTTCATGATATGTTTTAACATTAGTGTGACATAAAGATTTTCCATTTTCCACTAAAGTCAAACACTTGTTGTGACTACAGTAGTCATTACCATTATCAGTTCTTTCGCTCTTTTGTCCCTCTTCTTCCACAGTATACATATAAACACAGTTTATTACCATATTATAACTTAAACTATTGTCCTGATAATAACTACAATGTCCAAGATCCACAAAAAGACATGATCAAACTAGAGAACAATGTAATACTTGCCTTGGTTGTAAGTTAACATCATGACAGGGGCCTTTTGCAATGGTGACTAAGGCCGGACATTCTTAGCAATTGTATCAGCTGTTCTTTATGTAGGTGGAGATGAGTTCAGATTTGGGATTGAAGTACATTGGTTTCATGTTTCTTTCTAGGATAAAGCCCATAGCAGAAGCCTGTGTGGACTATAAATAACCAACCATTTGGAGCCCCAGTTGAAGGCTCGGGACAGCTGAGCAAGAGGGCTGGTGTGGGGTAAAAGCAGACACTACGGCTCTTGTCTTTTCTTTCCAGGCACCAACAGACCAACAACCTTTCTTTCAATTCATTCACGATGGCGGCACCAATCAACCCGGCGGATGAACCAAGGATATACCAGCAAACCCTGCTCCAAGACGGCCTCTACGATCTTTTGGAGAGTGACAAATTGGTCGACTGTACACTGAAGATCAAAGACAAAGAGTTCCCCTGTCACCGGCTCGTTTTGTGCGCATGCAGCTCCTACTTCCGCACAATTTTCTTATCAGATTTGGAGGAGAGCAAAAAAAGGGAAGTCGTGCTCGAAGATGTCGAACCAGGCGTCATGGGGTTGGTTCTGAAATATCTGTACACCTCGAAAATCAACGTGACCGAGCAAAACGTTCAGGACATTTTTGCAGTGGCTAACATGTACCAAATCCCCTCCATTTTTACAGTGTGTGTGTCTTTTCTGCAAAAAAGGCTAAGTCTAAGCAATTGTCTGGCGGTCTTTAGGCTTGGGTTGATGCTGGACTGTCCCAGGCTGGCTGTTTCGGCCCGAAATTTTGCCTGTGAGCGTTTCCAACTCATATCTAGAGATGAGGAGTTCTTGCAGCTGCTTCCAAGTGAGATTGCCGCTATTTTGACCAATGATAATTTGAATGTTGAGACAGAAGAGGCAGTATTTGAAGCCTTGATGAATTGGGTGTCACAAGATTTGGAAAACAGAAAAAAAGAGTTGCCAGGTTTGTTGGATTGCGTGCGCTTACGGCTGGTCACCGAGGATTTCTTAAAAGACAAGGTAGAGACACACAAATGTATAACTTCTAATCCAGAGCTCCAGGAGAAGTTACAACTAGTTAGGGACGCACGGGCGGGCAAAATGCCAGAGGTCCAAAAAAGCAAAAAGGAAAGCGGGAAAGATGGTGAGGAAGATGAGAGGGACGATGAAGAAAGCCTACTCCCGGGAATACTAAATGACAACTTGAGATTTGGGATGTTTGGAAGGGACTTGATACTGATGATCAACGAGACGGGGGCAGTGGCCTATGACCCGATTGGGAACGACTGCTTCCTGGCCTCGCTGTCCACGCAGATCCCCAAAAACCACGCCAGCCTGGTCACGAGGGAGAACCAGGTGTTTGTGGCCGGAGGTTTGTTCTTTGATGAACAGAATAAAGATGAGCCACTGTGCTCCTACTTCCTACAGGTATGTCACAAGAAAGAAAAATAAATGTCAGAATTGGGTAATAAAGCTTACATTTACTTTTGGAGAAATTGTACTTCTAAGAGTTGTTTTATCATGCCAGACTTTATTATCATGTTATATTTATTAAGTAAAGTAATAATAATCTTACTTGATGTTATATTTTGGCTACTCTACCCACCTCTGCTCATATCAAAGGCACCGTGTGATGTTTTACCTTTGATCTTTGTGTCCTCAGTATGACCCGTTGAGTGCTGATTGGCTGGGGATGCCTCCGTTCCCGTCCCCTCGCTTCCTGTTCGGTCTCGGAGAGGCAGAGAACTCCATTTTTGTTTTGGGAGGCAAGGAGCTGAAGGACCAGGAACAGACCTTGGACTCGGTGTTGATCTATGACAGACAGTAAGCACAGAATTGTTTTTACATTTTAGTTTGTATAATAGTAAAAAAAACTTTCCTTTTATATCATAGATCTTTTAAATGGGGTGAATGCGAGCCTGTACCTTACACTGTCTATGGCCATGCAACAGTATCACACAACGACATGGTGTATGTGATCGGAGGAAAGGGAGACGACAAGTGAGTATACCCATTAATACATTAAAACATATATAATAACATTTCTGTATATAAGTTTGACAGAGGCAAACCCATGTCTCTGTAGGAAGTGTCTAAAGAAGATCTGTGCGTATGATGCCAAGAGATTTGAATGGAAAGAGCTTGCACCAATGAAGACTGGACGATCTCTTTTTGGGGCCACAGTGCATAAAGACAAAATCTACGTGGCAGCCGGAGTCACAGACAGCGGACTGACAGACTCTATGGAGGTGTACGATATCGCCACCAACAAGTGAGTTCATCAGAATAAGAATAGTACAAACATTCACTCAAAATACCCCAGTAATCAAAATGAATGTACCTTACTGTTGAATTGTGCACTTTCAGGTGGTCAGACCTTATGCCATTTGTTCAGGAGCGTAGTTCTCTAAACCTGGTGTCTCTGGCCGGGGCGCTGTTCGCTGTAGGTGGTTTTGCCATGATGCCTCTGGAGGATAGTGACGAGTATGTCCCCAAGGAAATGAATGATATCTGGAGGTGAGTGAGAACCTGTAGGACACTGTAAAGAACTGACATTTATACCTTTATTAAAGGGGCCATATTAATTTTGGGCCGAGGTGAAAACAAAAGTAGATTGTAGATGACTTCCCATTGTGTGCATTGACTGTAGGAGTAAAGTGCGTGTGGCCCGCAGGAAGAAAGAGGTTCTTAAAAGGGCCATACATCTTATCTCATCGTTTTTTTAGCAGAGAAAGCAGACTCCTCTGGAAGCAGACATTTCCAATAAATATTACATTTTATACTTATAAAGCATAAAATCTGGAGGTTATGTTACCATTGGAAGCTTTTAGAAAATAATATGGCTCCTTTAAAGACACCAATTATTTCTAAATTAGATTAAGGTCAATCGATCATACATGTACCTAAAACATGCTTGTGTTTTGTGTCAGGTTTAATGAATCAGACAAACAGTGGAACGGGGTCCTGAGAGAAATCAAGTACGCATCTGGGGCCACTATTATTGGGGTCCGACTCAACACGCTGCGTCTGACAAAGATGTAGTTTTTGTTATTAGGGTTTACAATACTATTAAATTTCATTTGGATAACAATCTACATTATTTAAAAAAAGTATATATTTTATTGTAAGGGGCACTTGTATGTTGTATGTATGTTTTGCACTGTGTAGAATAAAATGATCTCATGTTGTGCCAATTGGGGGTATAGTATTTTTTGTCCCATAAGATGGCAACACATGGCCACACAATCCAATGAATACAAAAGAAATTAAACATCACACATGGCCAGTTCAATTGTATATTAACTATCTGTTTAATATTGAAATGGTTTAATTGAACTCTGCTGTGTTACAGACAGTAAACACTAGTCAATAATAATAATAATACAGATAAGGACAGAAAATACAATCTAATGTTAATAGCACCTCTAGACACTAGTCCTTTACAGTTGGAGTATTTTATATTGAAGCTGAACTGGACGACTACGACCTACACATGGTCTGTACACCAGAGGTAACTAAGACAGTGTGTTTACATATAGATTTATGATGAGTCTTAACCACAGATGCATTATGGGAAATAAATGGGGTACATGGATGATTCTGATACACTTGAGTTGTCTATAGCAAGTGGCCAATGGTTAATATCTTCAATATTATCTTTGCTGATTATGATATTTATCAAAAAGAAAACTGCTAGCAATACAATACATATGTATCTTTTCAGTCTGTGACCAAACCTGGGCTTTTAACTTGATTCACACAGACAAAAGTATGCATTTTTATAGAACAGAACTAAACGAGATAACATTTTTACTTCCCATTAAACCACTTTCTACTGTAATTGATCATCAGGGAATTAAATAAGTTGTTGGTGCTAAAGCCTACAGACTCTGGCTTTAGTAGCACAATGTCCCACAAAAAACAACTCCAACTCCCATGAGCCCTTGCTCTTTTGTACAGACCCAGGACACAGTCACTGAGGCACAGGCACCATCTCAATAGCAGACTCTCACAATGGGACATAGACACGCAACTGCCGCTCCTCACAATATAACTAAGCATAGAACTTACAGCTCTATGTGATGTATGCTTAATCGTGTTCTCTTTAAAGCTAGATCCAAGGAAGACGTAACATACTCCTCACATTAACATACAGTAGACTCTTCAACATAAAACACTTCAAATCCAGCCCACTTATCTTAAGCACTTGTTTTTACTGCAACTTTAAGTTGCCTGTATGTAATAAATTGGGTCCATTGGTTCTTGTGCTTCAGAGGACAGTACATTACATACGTTAGGCCGCTTCTAATTTGAGTTTTTTTAAGTCTAAATGTAGATCTATCAGAAAAAAATAAAGTGCTTTTTATTCACATAATTTTGGACTATTTTGGCAACTGCATAAAAAACAAGTGTATTGAGACGTATACAACAGTCTGTACCATGCCTGGTCTGTAACAGCAAAACCTAATCTGACCTTTGATCAAATACACTGCTCAAAAAAAGGGAAAACTTAAACAACACAATGTAACTCCACTAACTTCTGTGAAATCAAACTGTCCACTTAGGAAGCAACACTGATTGAGAATCAATTTCACATGCTGTTGTTCAAATGGAATAGACAACAGGTGGAAATTATAGGCAATTAGCAAGACACCCCCAATAAAGAAGTGGTCCTGCAGCACAGACCACTTCTCAGTTCCTATGTTTTCAGGCTGATGCTTTGGTCACTTTTGAATGCTGGCAATGCTTTCACTCTAGTTGTAATCATGAGACTACAACTGGTAGTGCAGCTCATCCAGGATGGCACATCAATGCAAGCTGGGGCAAGAAGGTTTGCTGTGTCTATCAGTGTAGTGTTCAGAGGATGGAGGCGCTACCAGGAGACAGGTCAGTACATCAGGAGACGTAGAGGAGGCCGTAGGTGGGCAACAACCCAGCAGCAGGACCGCTAACTCTGCATTTGTGCAAGGAGGAACAGGAGGAGCACTGCCAGAGCCCTGCAAAATGACCTCCAGCAGGCCACAAATGTGCATGTGTCTGCACAAACTCCATGAGGGTGGTATGAGGGCCACAGGTCCACAGGTGGGGGTTGTGCATACAGCCCAACACTGTGCAGGACGTTTGGCATTTGCCAGAGAACACCAAGATCCTAAGACCCCTTGTGAGACCATATGCTGGTGCAGTTGGCCCTGGGTTCCTCCTAATGCAAGACAATGCTAGACCTCATGTGGCTGGAGTGTGTCAGCAGTTTCTGCAAGACGAAGGCATTGATGCTATGGATCAATGCCCGTTCCCCATTTTCATTTTGAGTGTGACTCCAACTCCAGACCTCCATGGGTTAATACATTTGATTTCCATTGATAATTTGTGTGATTTTGTTGTCAGCAGCACATTGAACTATGTTCATTCAGATATAGGATGCATTATTTTAGTGTTCCCTTTATTTTTTGGAGCAGCGTATAATCCAGATTCTGGTTTGCAAATGTAATTTAGACCATTTAAAATGTGCATCAAATGCTTTGGAATCTCTAACTTACAAATGGCAAGACTGATAATCAAATTCAAAGTGCATAAATCAGTAGTAACAAGTTACCTCAGATACCTCCAAACATAACAGACTAAAAAAATACAGTAGGCGATCGCATCTCTAACCACAATATATGAATTTAGATACTGGGCTAGTGTTGCTGATTAAATTAACTTTGAGTCTTTCTCTCTTTCTGCAAGTAGCCATCATTTCAAGGTGCAGTTTTTCTCTTTTGCCACCAGAGGGTAACATTTCTGTTTGTGGGTCAAAAACAAACATTGTCTTTGCATAACTCTCAATGTTTCTCAATGCAAAGTAAATTCACTGTAACATTGGCTTAATCTGATCCAACTCTAGGCCAGTCCTTTAGTCTGGACCATGTACAAAAGCAGCAAATAAAAGGAGTCTTGACACAGTATGAAATCTTCCATATAACATCTGATAAGGGCTAACCATGGCAGTTTAAGCATACACAAGAATGGCATAAGACAACGATAAGGTGCTTTCAATGCTTAAACAAATGCAAAAAGCTCATCACCAAACATGAAGCACATACTCAGATCTTCTCTTTGAACCAGCCATTACACTCGTAGGCCACACTCAACACTCGCCACAAAGGGGACGAACTGGAACAATATTTACAGTTTCAATGCAACAATGAGCTCTAGCCTAAGTACAGTCAGCATCTATACTGCACACAGTTATTTTTGGACAGAAAGGATTAGTAGATATAGATTGAGGATATATTCATAGTGATAGCGAAAGTGCATAAAGGGCATTTGGCTGACTATAACAAAACTGCTAATTCTGTCTAAAGTTAGACAGATTTATCACAAAAGTGCAAGCTCTTCTTTACCAATTGTTAGACTTTAGGCATCGAAATTTCATTATGAATTTCTGAGCGTTTAGACTACTGACTGGAGTTAGGATTGAAATGTATAGTTATATTAGCATTTAAATCCATCCTACATGTATACTGTAGGAGTAAGCAGCACTTGACTTTTACAGAAGTGCCATACTGTCACAAAGCTGGATCTACAAAGTTGCTTAATGTAAGCAAAAGATAACACAACAATATCCTCCATCTTCTCAACTTAGGGAAGCTCGATTAGTGGATTCTAGGGGGACATCAGGCAGTGAGGCCAGGGCAATTGAACTGGGCTTAGGAGATGGAGGGGCCCACTGGGGGGGCTCCATAACTAAACCAGGTCTAAACAAGGACTTCTGAACCAGACCTAAACCAAGACTCGAGCATGTCTAAACCTGGAAACTAAACAAGGTCTAAACAGTACAAAAGCCAAACTGAGACTAAAACTCTACACCAGGTCTAAACCGGTAGTATAAAAACCTGCAGAAGGGCCCCTGACCACTACCACACGCCACTTACATATCTCACACACAACATTGCACTCTCTCTTATAGCCTCCACAATTATGCATCGTACCACAAATTACATATAAAATGAAGACAAGTAGGAATACATTTAAATACAATAACAGGTAAATGTAAGGTGCAAGGGTTGAATATAAATGCTGTATAACATTAACTATATAAGATCTAACAGGATTTGGTTACTGGCAATGCCGTATAGTACGTTAATACACTTAAGAGACACAGAAATCAGCATTTGGTTATTGCTGGGTAACATCTGGCTACATCTGGGCAGAGGGCAATCAAAAATAAATCATCTTGTAATAATAGTGTGGTTAGGATTTGACTTATACAGTAGTGTCCGTCCCACTTTGTTAAGCTGCTACAATCATTACATTGTGCAAGGTTCTGTAGGCTAAATACGAGTGTTTTTTGCGAGATTGTCCAAAATTCCAAAGTTGATGAGTTCAGAAGAGAGTTGAGGTTGTTTAGTGTATTCACAGAGTAGAAAATGCTATTGTGGTAGATGTGTGGGTCCTTGCAGTTCAAACCTCTCTGCCTCTCTGAAAGTGCTTTGAATGTCATGTTAGTTCGAATTCATCCTACCGGCAGAGAACAACGGTGGCGGTGGGGGTAAGAGAGGACTTTGAGTGTGCCCCCCCAGGGTGTGCATCAGCGGGTGGGACATCTGGGTGCCGTGGAGTGGGTGTTGGTTGGAAGGAGTTTGGGGAGGCGTAGTTATGGATGTAGCCACTAGCTGAACCGGACTGGAAGTAGTGTCCAAGATAGCGGGCGAGTTGGAGGTAGGCTGATCCAGGATGTCACCGTCACCACCTGTAGGGACCAAGGTGGCGCTGCTGAGTTGAAAGCACTTCTCGCGGTGGGCCTTGAGCATGTTGGAGAAGCGGAAACGTTGCCCACACACCTCACAGGGGTAGGGTTTCTCGCCGGTGTGGGTCCGTCGGTGGCGCTTCATGTTTGGGCGACTCGTGAAGCTCTTCCCACAAATCTCACAGATGTACGGCTTCTCTCCTAGAGGACACAAAGAATAAGACATTTCAAAATTATAATTGAACACACACACATAAGTTAATATATTGTAAACACATATATTATATATTAAGATATAAATAAAGTGGACATTAGTCTTAGTTACTATTTATTGGAGCGTTCACAGGAGTCTCCAAGTGAAGCACAAATAAAGAAATCTATCTTGGATCATATGAGAATTTGGGCAAGCTGTGTGACAGCATTAATCTAATATAAAATAATGTTAATGTCTTAAATGTTTACAGCAAAAACAATTGAGTCAAATTCTCTAAAGGTTGAATCAGATAGCCCTGCATGAAGTGGGCATCCTATTACTGACTTGACCTGAAAAATGTATTTATTTAATATTGTATGTACAGTCATGACGTACCAGTGTGTGTCTTCATGTGTTCATCGAAGTACTGTTTCATGTTGAAGTCTTTGCCGCACCACTGACACATGAACTGTTTGTGTCCGATGTGGATGCTCATGTGAGAGCGCAGCTGGTACTTGTACTGGAAGCGCTCACTACAGTTCTGAAATCACAGTTCAACCAGTCATTTACAATTCATAAATAATTAGACACAGTGAATATTTGAGCATGTGTCTCTAAGGGTGAAGCAGAGGTCGCCCTCACCTCACATTTGAAGGGTTTTTCTCCGGAGTGCTGCAGAGAGTGGACCTTCAAGGACATGCTGCGTTTGAACGACTTCCCACATGTCTCACAGGTGAACGGCATGTCCTTTGTGTGGGCTGGACAGAAAAAAAAGAGGAGAAATCACCCCAAAAAATGTCTTGAGCTGAAATGTTGACAGATAGATCTAGTTATACACAGGATTACTATTACTCCAGCAGCTTTTCTGTAGTACCAGTTTTTTTAACATCAGCAATCAAATTCAATATTAGTCATTACTCTACATTAGTCGTTTTGATGTTTGTTTATGGTCTATTGTTCCAACTGTTCTGTGTTCCAACTGGTCTATGTTCCAAATGTTCTATGTTCCAACTGTTCTATGTTCCAAATGTTCTATGTTCCAACTGTTCTATGTTCCAACTGTTCTATGTTTCAATTGTTCTATTGTTTCAACTGTTCTATGTTCCAAATGTTCTATGTTCCAACTGTTCTATGTTCCAACTGTTCTATGTTCCAACTGTTCTATGTTCCAACTGTTCTATGTTCCAATTGTTCTATTGTTCCAAATGTTCTATTATGTTCCAAATATTCTATGTTCCAAATGTTCTATGTTCCAACTGTTCTATGTTCCAACTGTTCTATGTTCCAAATGTTCCAACTGTTCTATTGTTCCAACTGTTCTATGTTCCAACTGTTCTATGTTCCAACTGTTCTATGTTCCAAATGTTCTATGTTCCAAATGTTCTATGTTCCAAATGTTGTTTTCTGAAGTGGATTTGTAAAAAAACCATTTTCTTCCAAAGCTTTCCAACTACTGTTTTACACTCACCGACCATGTGCTTTCTGACATGAGCCATGGTGTAGAACTTCTTCTCACAGATCTCACAGGAGAACTTCTTCTCAGCATAACCATGGACGATCTTGTTGTGCTCGTGAAGTGACCACAGCTTTTTAAAGGCCTTCCCACATGTCACACACTTGGGACACAAAAGGTAAAAAGTCACAAAAAAATATATACCATCTAAGATTTTGCATTGAGATAAGATCATGTACCAAAAACCACTAAGAGATGAGTTAATCACATACTATGCAAATGTTGTAGAAAGCTGTGAGAAAACAATGCTTCCAAAATGATTACCTTTTGTATAAATCAAGGCTTCTAGTTAAAAACTATCCAAACCTGATCTTAACTTCCTTAAAATCACTCAGTACAGCCAAGTGAACTTTTGAAGGCTTTTGAATAAAACAATATCTCTTAGACCTGCCTAGAACATTTGCACGACACTGTATCTCTTTAAGGTTCTGTGGTTTTCAGACACACCTGTATGCTCTTCTCACAGTCGGTCTGTTGGTGCAGCAGCAGCTCGCTCTCCACCAGGAAGCGCTTCCCACAGTTGTTACAAATCTGCATTCGATTATGAGTGACATTCATGTGCTTCTCCAGGTACCACCGGTTATTGAAGGCTCTTGGACACTTCTTACATGAAAAGTGCTGTTTCTCCTCCAGCCTCACCTTCTGGCCCAGCCCTTCCACATCTAACATCCTCTTCCCGCCCGGTCGCTGGTTGGCCAGAGTGGCTTCTGCTAGGGTCTGTCGCATGGAAGCAGTGCCCCCCACTACTGCTAAGCTCCTGGTGACGCGGCGAGGTCGATCCAAGATGGCCGCCGGCTCCAAACCTGGAATGTTAAGCGTGTTTTCTTCTTCGTGTTCTTCCTCATCGTCAGTGTCGTCTACTTCCTCACTGCTTTGTCCTAGCATCTCCCCGCTTTCAAGCTCTTCTTCTATGGGTGCTGCCTCGTTGTTCTCATCTTCATCATTTAATCCTTGTCCGTTTCCATGGCACCGACCGAATGTTGTGTCGGCAGATGATTTACTTTTAGATCCTTTGGAAACATTAAGCGTCTGGTTGTTGAGGTTGACTTCTACGATGATCTGATCTCTGTTGAAGGAGGTGTGGCCTTCTTTTGACCCCTCCCCTTTGGCTTCAACTTTGCATAACGAAGCTCCGCCCGATTGTGATTTCCCCACATCCTCAACCCTCACTGAAAACGGGCTGCTACTTTGACGTGTGAACACTCTAGCTAGCTCCGATTCCTGCTTAATCTCTCGATACAGCTGACTGGGGGTAGCTGGGTTAATGCGACTTAACCCTTCCTTATTGGCCATCTCCAAACTTCTGAGCGACTGGCTGCTGATGAGGTCCCGACAGGAAGCTGCAATGTCGCTCATTTGTAGTAAGGTGGCGGCGTTGAGCACGTCTCGGACGGTGCGGCCGCTCACCAACAGTTTGGAAGTGTAGATGAAGTTAAGGATCTGTTGTAAGCCTTGAGATGTTAGGGCGTCCAGCGATAGATCCACGCGTCGCAGTTGTTTGCTTTGGGCGAACAGAGAGTGGAAGAAGGGGCTGTAGGCGGCCAGCACCCCCTTGTGGGCGGGAAAGGTACTGTGCTGACGGACCAGGACGATGTCGACGTCGCAGAGGTCGGGCTGAAACAGGCGCTGCTCGTTCAGTCCATCCATCAAACACGTGAAGTGCAGGGCCACATCCTCCACCAGCGAGAACTCAGCCGCGGGGAAGTCTGTGGTCTTCTCCACTATGAGCTGCAGAGAGAGAAAGACAACAGATAAGACTTTCATAAAACAAAAAAAACACCCGTGCTTACACTTTGATATTCTTTTTTACTAGACCCTCACTTAAACCAACACACTCCCCTGGAAATTCATGCTAGAACAAATGCATGTAGAAACATTTCATGTAATATCTGCATCCTCTATACTATATTCTATGTATTTTAACAGAAAAGAACAATCAAAATGTTTAACAGTCACTGCTCTGTAAGGATTCAACTTTCCAAGGTGGGTTTATTTTAGCACAGGAAGGGCAGGGTTTCGATCCAGACGGGATGTGTGCGTGAGCGAGGACACACAACAACACAAACACAACAACACAAACACAACTCTGCTTTAGTGCCATTGGTATTCAGTGCCATGCCCTGTCCATTAGCTGGCTCTCTGCACACCCACTCTCTACACAGTCCCGGGGGAGCGCCCAAATTATGCACAAGACAAAACATGTATAGAGAAACACTTAAGCAAACTATGCAAAATAAATGCTAAATAACTATCTGAACAATTAATCGAAAGTTAGCATTCAGGACATAGCTTAAAGGCAAGAGTATTGATAGATGCCTTTGTGGAACGGACACTGCTATTAGAGAAAGGGCAAACTGATTCAATTAATAATTCATTATTCTTGGGACAACAACAATTAGAGGGTTTGTGCCGGCCCTAGACGAGTGTGAATTACTGTCAAAAGATGCTTTGCTTTATATTCAAAATTATACTATTTATAGCTGCACAGGGCTGGGCAATATACAGTTTCATACCTAATGTTTTGTTTTTCTTGTATGCCAAATTATGCATGTGGCCAACCATCAACCACCAATTTCTTTTTACTATTATACTTTTGACTGTCCACAGAAATCAGGCCTAAATTGTTTTTTATTTTACAAAATATTTGAATACAACAGAACAGACACAATATATAGTCCCTAATAATTTTAAAACATACATTGACCTTGTTATAATGTTTTGGCATTACTGCAGTGTCCAGCCCCAACAGCATACATACTAGAGCACAGCTAGAATATGTATTTGTAACCCTCTCGAACGATGAAAATTCAGTATCACTATTCTTCACTTACCCTAACAATCCTGGTGTAGCAAACAAAGTCAACTAAACTGGACCACTGTACTCCAAACTCACCAAGCACAGCTGACACCAACTGACGATCAGCACACCTGACCTAACGACACTGACCAACAATAAAACTAACTAAACTGAACTAAAAACGTACAGAACAAATACATTAAAAATACACACACCAGACAGAAATACACTTACATTTTTTTTTTTTTTTATCAAACCAGACTAAAACCAATATGATGCCAAATTATAGGAATATTACAGTCTGAGATGTAAGGTAGTTCTGTGTAGCCAATAGTGTGGTAATGATGGTGTGTGATGGTGATGGTGAGTAACAAAAGCAAAATGTCTAACCAAACTAGATTAATGACAAAACCAACATCTGAGCTAAACCAGAATAAATCACACAAAGAACAGGTGACAGAAAGTGCCTGAGATGGTGGGGATGGCTTCAGGTTGGCAGCAGAGACAAGAGAACATATGGAGGCAGTCCTTTAAAGACACTGACCTGCACATCGGTAACCATAGTTACCTCAAACGTCAGGGGCTGTCACACAATAATCAATCAACCAAACACTCTAGTCTGTGATATACATTTTAGTAATACACCCAGTCCCAATCATGTTTTAAATCTATACAAAAGTCTTTTCATTGTTATAATGCTAGAAAATGAATTTGCATCCATGTCCAACCTTGAAAATGTGCCCCCTTTGAAGAATTCAATTATAGATGATAGATTTATTCATAGTTTTGGAGCTGCTAAAATGGACTGTGAGACAGAGAAGAGCGGAGATCGGGTTATCACGTGCGAGGCTATAGACATCACCCAAGGGCAGACGTCAAAGCCCTAATCAGATGGTGCTTGAAGTTGCAGTGTTACAGACTGAAAGTTACAATGCTTTAGTGATAAGAGCAGATTAACAAAATATTATAATATCCATATCAATATATTCATCATGACATTTTTTTATTTACTCAGCTATAAGTGAATGCTGCAGACAGATCCACTTAAAATTACAATTATGAACCAATGTACCTTATGTAATAAAACACAGATGCTGACTGTAAAACCCATCACTCCCTGCAGTTATAGTCAAATGACATAATCTGAAACAAAAAGTCTGAGCCTTCGATATAGATCTGGGTATTTTTCATCTTTGTCTTGAGAGTGTTTTTTTAACAAATTCAGATCATTTACTATATTCATGCATATGGGTAATTACAACATTTCCCTGACCAAATCTGGTCACACAGTAGAAAGTGGACAAATTTGACTAAAAATTATATTTCAGTACATAACCCTCTTCAAATCAGAATATATATATTTATTTATTCTTTATTTAACCAGGTAAGCCAATTGAGAACCAATTCATTCCTAGGCAATGTGGGTTAAGAGTCTTGCCCAGGGACACAACGACAGCGTGTGCTTGGACTCGAACCACCAACCCTCTGGTTGAAGGGCGAGTGCCTACCCACAGCACCACTGCCGCCCTATATATATATATATATATGCCACATAAGCCTGTAAAAGTTGCAGATGATCTTCACCGCTCTTTCCTTCTGTGAAATGTCAGAGCTTTGTTTGCCATCATTAGCAGCAGCAGCAGTGTCTCAGTCAGGTGTCTCCAATACATTATTAATATATGTCCTGACCGTGACAAACACACAGCGGGTGCAATACTGACGCACTCAAACCTGAGGTGTCACTTAAACAGGCTCCATTTAGGGGTCACACATCACCTACTCTTTTTAATATTGTGTGATATTAAGGGTTGCATGGGACTGGAAACTTTCTCAGCAACTATGGGCCTTAGGTGGAGTATCTGAGGTAATGGCCAGTCAGAGGGCTTGCAAAGACATAAACAGACAGACAACCATTCACTATCATATTACATCACTATAGTGGCAATTTAGAGTCTGAATTCCCATGCAGGTAGGACATGCAGACTCTACTCCAGAGACTGTATTCTTCATTACATTAAGTTAAATATACTAATTAGCAATAATAATGAAATGTCAAATTCAGGCAACGTTTAATGTCAAATTAATCTACAATTTAAAATCTATATCTAAAATCTATTGCTAGGGTAATAATTGCAGCATTTTAGCCTAAAAGTGACTCTTTAGTGAATAAAATTTACTTGATAAGATATATATTTTGCTGAATCTATGTCAGCGCCTTTAGTTAGGTAGTAAATCCTCACACCACTGATCTGTGCCAGCCCTGGAGGTATGCACTCGGCACAGGCCCGACTCCTGAAATCAAGCCAGAGACTGAAATTAACACTATTTCTTCTCAACCTTTCTTTGGTGAAAATGTCCTCTCTCTCCCACACCTTTTGGCCTCGATGTGGCTTTATTGCTCTGTAAAGTCTGCTTCTCCATCAACTTGGCTACATCGGTGTCAGGATGTAGCCAAGTGCCCTTTTATAAAACACTGTACACAAAAAATGTAAGAATTGCAATAAACAGTCAACACACAAAGTAACTTGACCCTGTTCTATGTTGTAAAGCAGGTGATCTGTCATAATTATTTATTCACTTTAGTCCTCCCCCATGGCCTCTACAACAGTATCAGATCGCTTTGTGGGTTACAACTTTGACCAATAGCAGTCGGGTTTTACTTCAGTCCCTCCCATGGCCTCTGCAGAATACACACAACCTACATCATAGAACAGGATCAGATAGTCAATGTAACTTTTTTATGAAATGTAAAATGCTTATTCAATATCTAGAGGTAACATTTTACATGAAGCACCTTTAAACCATAGCCTTCAGTCGTCCATATGTTGTCCTCCTCAGTATTGCAGGCCGCAGCAGATTTATGAGCTGAAGACGCCCAGCCTTGGCTGTCTTGTTTGCTGCTGACCGGTGAACGCCGCGGAGCTATTAGCATGGGCCAATGTCAAAGCACAGCAAAGAGTCATGGTCGCATCAATAGTGTGTTTATGCTGTGTATATGTGTGTTTGTGTATGGTTGTGTTAGGGCAGGAGGCAGTCCCAGAGGAGCGCGCCGTGGGGGCTAAAGCTGTCTGACTCCAAGACTGCTCGGGCTGAACTCAATGTCCTCTTACATCACCACCTTTATGTTTGACTTTTACAACAAACAAACACCTAAAGGCTCAGGCCACACACTCAGTACTAAACATTCATTAAGGCAGACATGTCCAAAGTGCGGCTCGGGGGCCAAGTTGGCACATGGCAAGATATAATTGATTAAAAATTTGTATTGTTGCGGTTCTCAACTTGTGGGTCAGAATCCAGTCAGCCTTTGTACTTTTTTTTACATTTTCAAATATGGCCCTCTATAACAAGTTTGGATACTCTTGGATGCTTGGAGCCTGTCCCCAAAAACTATGGGCTTTAGGAGGAGTATAGATAATGTTAGTTGCAGGGCTGATGCAGAGACATAGACACACGCTCACGTTCAGATACAAGAACCCATTTAGATTGACCAAACACATGTATGCCTTTGGCTGGTAGGAGTAAGGGCAGTATTTGGAGAGATCTCATGGTGACACATTGCCCCCTGTTGCACAATGTATGACAAAATAAAAAACACAATAATGCAAACCCAAAAGTACCCCCCCCCCTTCTATATCACCCACTATTTTTGCATTGCGTCTATTTACAAATAAGTGCAGAATTGTATTACATTTTTAACCACCAACCCCACTTCTAAACAACAGTATAGATGGTGCTCTCTATGGCCCCTTAACAGAACCACAGGGAAAGTGCACTGGCCACTTTCTCCTTCAGCATGTGGACTTACAGTGAAGTGTGCACAGCAGGGGATTAGACGTGAATGACACCAAGATGAAGGAAAGTGGGCACAGCGTCAGGCCAAATCACCCTCACAATCACAGGGGGCAGTAGCTATGGCTGCACTTATCCCTGAGTCATCAAAACAACAAAATCAACAACCCTTATGACATCAATGTGTAACTGAACTACATTATATATTGTAAATTTGGGATCATCTAGAAATGCATTTAACATATGACGTACAATTCATCTTTAGCTTCAAAAATAATTGTGCAAACTGTACTGTTGAGATTCCCAATAGGTGTGCCAATATTCAAAAGTGAGTCACAAGGATTAGGGGTAAAATCAAACCAATTGGAAGCTGTCTTTGGTGAAAATTCATACTGTCTTCTTAAGTTTAACTGTTTTCAAGGTTCTTTTTGTGAGACAGAGAGCTTTGTTTACCTGCTTTACATGTTTCGACTACTTTCTGTAGTCATC
>JAVQKC010089366.1:0-48973 GCA_036025475.1 Philypnodon macrostomus
TCCTTTTTGAGTTATCGCGTTCACAGCTAGGATCTGCGGACGCGGACGCGGACGCGGACGAACACCGACGTGATTCCATAATATCGGCGACACGCTGTTTTCGCCGATATAATTAGCCCTGCTTTTGTGATGCCGAGCAAATGCAACTAATCAACAAATAACATTTTATTTAATAGACAAAATGATTAAAGGCTGTCAGCCCTACCTCATATGGTTTTTAAAAACAAAAAAGCAGCAGAGAATAAAATGCAGAATCATGATCAGATTAGGAGAAAAGATAGAAAAGAGAAACAGGATTGAGTTGAAAATTATTTTATTATTAGAATAGTTGAAATGTCAAAGAAACAATGGGGAAGTTCAGACAATCAACAGTGGCTTATATAAAAAATGTTAGTTACACTCATGTTAGACAAAGTCATTCTATAGGCTACTTAGCTTTGCATAATAGTGGTAGTGCCCGATGGTGCAGCTCAGTCTTTGACAAACACTATTTTAATATCACCTTACCATTTCTCTGGGCAGGAACATGTCTTCTTGTCGTAGCACCACCAGACACACGCTCTCTCCCTGTCGAGTGCTGCGTAACATAGACACCAGCTCCTCCTGCCCCACTCCTGTGATGTCCACACCATTCACCTGGATAGAAGTAAAATACACAACACTTCAACACTTGTGGAGCCCAGTGGAAGAGTGGTTAGCTGCTGCTTCACTATGGTGCAACACTGTGGGATCATCTACTACCCTCTGGCTTCCACGCAAAGTCAAGCATGTTGAGGTCAATCAATCAATGTCTTTATTTCAGACATGTAGCAAATTAGAATCAGTCAAATTTTGACAGCTTACAGTAAACCACAAAACAAGTGCTACAATGTATAGGTCAACTGGTAGATCTATGTTACCAATAGGGAATGCATAAAAGTCAGTTCTCTAATGCAAATTGCTAAAAATAAATGAGTATTTCCATATACTATTTTAACCTCACCATAATGGTGTAGTTTTTTAAGCAAACATGAAATATTCAAGCACAACAAACCTAAGTTGTAAAATCGCAGCAATCTGTTTGAGATATTGAAACTCACACAGACTAGCTGCATTTAATGTGTGCACCAAAATGTTGGCAGAACAATAGAGAAACTGAAGCAGCAGAGTGAAAGACTGATTCAAGGCACTCTCCTTCTGAAGATAGGTGAGTGCAAAGCTGGATCCAGTGGGCAATAACTACGTACTGTGTGCACTGGATTGAAGCACCAGGGATCCCTTTTAAAATAAGATATTCTCATTGTTGCCAAAAAAGGGACAGCATTCACTCCTTATAAGCCTTAAAGTGAATTTGGATCAGAGTCATAGTCCTATATTGGCAGATAAAAGACAGGTTAGATTGGCAGCTGTTGAAGCTGACCTCTAAAATGCGGTCTCCAGATTGCAGGCGTCCATCTTTGACAGCAGCTCCACGAGGCAAAATATTTTTGACCAGAATCGGCCCAGGACCATGGATAGAAGAATCTCTGGTTACCACAGTAAAACCAAGGCCCTCTGAACCTATGAAAAACACATATTTAGACAACAGATTTAGGCACAAATACATTACGATACACTCCAATCACCCTGTTTGTCAATATAATACAATTACCTTTGTTACTGTCTATATTTAAATGCCTGTCCCACATCCTATAGAGACTAACGGTGGCAAGTTAAAACCAGAGGAAGTTGTTAGCTATAGCTTGTGGCAGGTTGTGCTGGTGAAACAAGGTCAACCGTGGGGCAAAAGGAGATGATAAAGTGAAAAAGAGAAATGTACAAGATCAACTGTGTGGAAATAAAGAGGGAATGTGCTGGAAAAAGAGGTGAAGATTAAAACTGTAAAAATCCAGTGTAGTGTGACTCATAAACATACATGTATGTACAAAAGGCCCACACATGCATGGCCGACCAGCAGTTGTGTTTTATGGACCTCATTTAGTCTGGTCTCTTTAGCACAGCCGAGTCAGCAGTTTGGGGCAGTATGAATTCATATCAGCAGAAATGAACAGATCAATAAAGACTTAATAGACCCTGAAGAGAGGGAATCAGGATGATGGAGCGAAGAGAGGCCGGGAGAAGGACAGTCTCGGCCAAAGAGCAGACAAAGAGAGAGCTGTAGGGAGGATAATAGTCTGGCTGTGGCCAGGGAAACAACAGGTTCAGGGGAGATTAAGGGTAGATTTAGATATAAGTGGTATTATACATTTATCATTATGACAACTTTCCTATTTGCATTCACCAAATTGCTAATAACTGTCTATCAAAATAATATTATGCTGCTAAATTTGACAGACTTACTGTTTGTCAAAAAAAAAAGAAGAACGCTTGACCTGTTCATCTCACATTTTGTGATACCTGGTTTTTGAATAGGTTCAGTTCCAGCTTTACCCCTGAGCTGATAAGAAAACTGATAAATACAGAAGCTTGATAACATGACGGCAAGCCATATTGGACTATTGTGTCTGATGGGAATAGGCAACAGGCTGCAACTGTATTCAAAGACACTGCATTGTTTCTCTTGCCACACTAATTTATACGTTTTAACTACTTACCTTTTTTCAAGTCAACCCTTAGCTTTCTTCCTCCCCGTTTATTGGCCACTAGACCCGACAGACCAGGACTTTTCCTCAGGTGAGGGCTCTCACTTCTGCTCTTTGGGCTCTACACAGAGAACAGTAAAACCAGCATAGTAGTACACAGGTGGGTTCACAACGGGTTAATTTGGCCCATTTTCATTGTACCACATTACAGTAAATGCAAGATAATGTTTTTAAAGGTCATATCTAAATAAAAGTTTACTAGCAGCTTCCTTAATTATTAAAGAAACCACTTTGCCCAGCCTTTGCACACTAAATGAGATCACTTTTTTCACAGTAAACCATAGCCTTAATTTAGCAGTAAGAGGATGTAAGCATCCAACAAGAATGGAGCTAATGTTTAAGAATTACACAGTGATATTTTCAAACTAAAACCATGTTCAAAAATCTGTTTCAACATGAAGTCAATTCTTAAAATGAAACAGGTCATTTATTCTTCACTTTTCACTTTGGGTGTCCGGAAAAAGATAATCACTTGTTGCTAAGGAACTGTTGCCTGGTGCCAGCTGTTTCTCAAAAGCCAGCCGTGTCACCATGGAGATGTGCCGATAAAATTACATGTGTTTCTAAGAAAAAGATTTAACAGTAAAAAAAAACACATAAAACGAATATGAGTATGAACTTAGCCAATCCTCCTAAGGTTTAATATTAGAAAATGAGCTTTAAAATCTCCACAGAAGAGGAAAGGCTATGAGCAGAAAGGGATTAGGAATTAAAAATACTTCATTACTTCTTAGTTTAATCAAATTTATTCACTGTGTAATCGAACAAATCCATCTTGGGATTTAGGCTTTTCATTATAAAGTACCTTGAAAAGTCACACTCTTAAGCTGCGGTTCTCAAACTCTAGGATGGAAGCCAAAAATGGGCCAAGGGAGATTTTTTTAAGGGTTGCCAAAAAAATTCTGGAAATTGACTATGTATTGCTACAAGTTTTTCATTAACTAATGTTTATTATAAACAGCACAGAAATGGTTGGTCTGGACCAGAAACAGTTTTTTGACATACATAAAGATCAATATAAAATAAATACAACTTGACCCAGCAATCAAACCAGTTGGGAACTACTTCTAAATCATTACTAATAAAGCTTACGTTGACAGGAGCCTCCATTGGGACAGGGTCTTCAGGTAGTCTCATGGCTGTGGTCTCAGGAGGTCTGAAGACTGGTTTGGCCTTCACTGGTGGTGGTGGGGCCTTTATGATCCGGGGGCTGCTCTCAGGACCAGGACCACTACTGTTAAAAAGTTGACTGATTAGACTCTTCTCATAGCGCTCCCTGTTGGATGACAACACAACTTCAAGACGGACGAGAGGGGAGCGCATGGCCTGACGAAAGATCTCCTGGGCTCTGGATAAGGAAGAAAGATATGATACAAATCAGTGACAGTTTTTTTGTGTGTAAAAATTCAGTCCCTTCTGTCTTTTTTGAATATGGTTCTTTCTAGATACTTTTGGAACTAAGTTGATACATAGACTATTAGACATCAAGCTTGTAGAGGCAAGAAAAAATAATTAAGAGTTAGGAACATGTATGTTCTATAGTGGATAATATGTCAACACTGCAGCTATGGCAGACTAAGTTGCTAAAAATTTTAAGCTTGACTTATTCTTGATATTCAAGATACTTTGAAAAGGAAAATAGAAAATTGTAGTGTTGTATAAATGAGAGAGAAAACACACACATATATATATATATATATATATATATTTTGCTAGACCCTTTAGAAGCCAAAGAAGTGTATAGGTTAACTATGCCAAGTTCCTCACTACAACCAATTCACAAAATACTGGATTAGCTAATTAAAATTGTATTGTGTGCAGTCGGTCATTAGACTCCTATGGTCAATAAAAGAGATCATTTTGCAGATAATCATAATTATGAGATTATGCTAAGTATGTTAGAGGAAGCAGTGTGTCAAGAGCTATCGGGGCACACCATTATTCACTTCAGATATCCAAGAGAGAGAATCTGGTTTATTCAGTTTTATTGGATTACACTCCCATTGTATCCATCCTAGATTATTATTGGATGCATAATCACCATAATGTTTCCGTAACAAGAGATTATGTCCAGAATATCATATGTATATGCAAGGTAAATTATATTAATATTGAAATGTAAGAGATATTAAGAAGAAAAATAAAAGTGAATATTGTCGCTACCAGCTTATTTCTGTTTTCTTTTTAGTAAGGATTTGCATACTGAACTCATTACCATAGCTGGCCAGTCTAACAATTGCTAGTGTCACACCTTGTTGAATGACACTTGTGGCGGATTTCATTGTGTTGAAGCCACAATACCGTACAATAAAAGTAGATGTGAAAGCAGATCGGGGGCCGTCCATGGGCTATTGTGCCCAGATGATATCATTATGGTGTGTCTGCGTGTAACAGCGTTTGTGTAAAAGAGATATCCTAATCAAACAGCCTTCTTCAGTAAACCTGCCAACAACAACAATGGAGAACGGTAAGTGTGGTGTTTATGTGGAGAGGGCACTCAGAGAGATCAGTGGTCTCACAGTGTACTAGTTACAATTTCAAGAGAGGCCGAGCTAAATTTCCAACAAAAAAATCCACATGGGAATAACATTACATGTTAAAAAACTATTCTCCATTTTCTATATTTGAATACTTTTTAATATAATTTAGCAAAACAGAATCTAATATGTTTTTATTAAACACCAGGTTTCAAGTAGACATCAACTATTTCTCTTAAACAGAAGACAAGACAAACAAAATTAGTCTAGAACGCATCTCAATTTAGAGGAAATACATTACTGTAACTGTACTTGGGTACCGACAGCAAGGTGTATATCGACAAAACGCCCTCATACGTCAACCCCAAATGCTATGGCACCCACTGCCACCTTAATCGGACATTGCATGATTTTTAAGGGATAACGGGGTTATATGGTTAATGAGCAATTAAGAGGTCCTGCCCCAAAACCATGACAAATATGGAAAGGGTCTTTTTGACATCACAATTTCAATCCAATATGGCCAACTTCCTGTTTGCTGTCGGGTGGGGCCATAATATTTTATGTTGGGTACAATGGGGAGAATCACTGCACCAAGTTTCATTGTTCTCTGCCAAAGTAAGTGTGTCCTGAGTCCCATAGGGGTCAAAACATTTTATTGAGACATTCTTTATTTGACATCTGTAATTTACATATGTAAACTAGGCCAGTGCTGTCGTCCCCAACAGCAAGGTGTATATCGGCGAAATGGCCCCATACGTCTGCCCCATGCGTCTGCTACAACTGTCACCAACGGGCACCTTAATCATACATTGTGTGATTTCTAAAGGTTTTTATATTGTTAATGAGCAATTAAGAGGCCTTGCCCGCAAACATTGGAACGGTCTATTTGACTTTTTTGATTTGTCTGGATGTTTGTGAAGAATGTTTTTGACAAATTTTGAAAATTCCCTGAAAGTACATTCTTCTTTCAGTCTATAGGGGGCGCTATAGAGGTAACTGCCATCATATTAGTCAGATGTGTTCAGGGCCGGGGGGTAATTAGGTATTTCATGTGATTTTGTTTATGTTCAGCAGGATTAATGGCTCAATTAAAGTGCTTCAGGGCATTAATTAGTTAATTAATTTATTAATCATTATTCATCGTAGAAGTACCAAAATCAATCAAATTTGGTGTGTTCACTGTCTAGAAAATTGTATTTCTTATTGCATTCACAGCTTTAGGGCATTAATTAATTGCTTAAAGAATATTTATCATAGAAGTACCAAGATCAATCCAGTTCGGCGTCTTTACAATATGTAACTGTGTATAAAATTTTTAAGTGATTTTAAGCAATTTGTTTTTGAGTTATCTCCCTCACGTAGGCTATGATTCTAATATTTACAAGCCAACTACACAAAGGGCCATCCACCTGTCTCTGAACAATAGGTGCACTCTCCTGTGGTGATAATCCATTTACCTACAACGCAGCATAAAATACCTCATGTACTGAATTTAATCTCTTTACCACACTAGGCCTACAAAAATGTATAGCTGTAACCATTGTAATGAAACACATGCACATAATTGATTTTATACTGTGACTAACAATTTCTACAGGTGTCTTTCTCATTTGAATCCACTGTTACATGCCCAAATTCCCTTAACACTGCTTTAAGGAGCATTGATAATCAGATAAGTAACTCATGAGAGAAAAATTTAGTCAAATATTCAATGAACAAAACTATCCTTGGAGAAATCAAACTTACTGTAATGAGAAAAGATCCAGATGCAAAGGGAAGGGAATATGTAAAAACATCTGTCTTTTTGTTGTTGAGATTATGCTACAAGAAAATGGTGGCTCAAGTATAACATGTTGACCAATAACTAAAAGGCTAATGGCTAACGAAAATATTTTTCTTGGCCCAAGGCCTTTACTGAAATATTTATATTCCCCATTACTTCTCAGTAATCTTGCTAACATCCCAACCAGCAAACCAACCCAAATCTGTGGTAAATCACAGGGAGAAGAGAAGAGTTTTGCTTCATAAGGTTTCACACATACAATACATCTAACTAATTAAATGAAGGCACTGCATTTATTACTGTATATGTTTTCTATGTAGAATTAAAACACAGTATTTAATGTAAAACCTAATGGCATTTAGAAAGGTCAAACACAGTGCTTAAAAGAGAAAATTTATCTCATTAACTATTGCTAAAATGATGTACTATAAATTGTCTGAATCGGTCACAATAAAAGCTCAAGGGCGACTCAAAGAAGGGCAGGCTATTAGTGTGCAGAATAAAAGGACACTATATGCTTCCTGTGTGTCTGGGCTTTTGAAACTGTTTAAATCATGCCAGATGTAATTTCTCAGCAGCTGAGGCCAACATGAAGTAGAAGAGACTTGCACTCACTGGCTGAACGTCTTATCCATGAGGTCAGTGTTATTGATCATGACGATGCATTCATCCTCTGTGAACAGGCCCTCCTTCTTGGTGCGACTCTCCTCCTCCACTCCACGGATGTACAGACCAAGGGGACTAAAAAATAGAAAGGGTATTATACATTGTAGAATGCATGCTCAACCAGACTAAAATCATGTGATTGACCTAAATTTTAGTCATATTTTCAACCAACAGACTAGCTAAATTTAAAAATGTAGAAAGATACTATAACATGCCAGCATTTTAGCAAAGTGGATCAAAGTGAACTCAAAATGTAAAATATTTTTCATGATGAAACAGACAAATGGCTAGCTTCAAAAGTATGGCACTAGGTTAAAAGGTGAAAGGTGATGTTACTAAACTAAATGGAGGTAAAGCACAGGAAAGGGTGGAGGGTAGTGTGGATATGGGACACAGACAGAAGTATGCGCAGAGGTGATGTGGAAGGTCAGGTGAGGCATGAGAACAACCTTAAAAATCTTTCCTGCTTTGTTTTAGGAATTTCCGATCCACTTTTCGGACTGCCCAACGCCCAAAGAAAAAGCTCTACATTACTGTAATGTGGTTTAGTGATGGATGAGGTCATTGAGTGCATTTTGTGTTTATTTTCTGGTGGAAAAACAGCAAAAAATACGAAAAATAAGTGTTTACCGTCCACTGAGGGATGAACAGTAGGGTACAACGTGGATTCCCAAAGGACTATCCTCTCCCAGGATTTCCACGGTCCTTGTCAGGCTGAAAAACAAAATAGCAAAAATAGAAAAACTATGATAATATTCATAATTGGTGGCAGCATATTTAATGCAACAGTCATACTGTGGATGTTTATCTAGAGAAACGTCCCTGTTATACAGAAAAACTCATTTACACAATAAAGAAAACTAGCATTTTTTCTTTCCATTTCCAGCACACTGTACCTGAGCCACTGCAATCTCTGAAAGATATAAAGCCATATAAATGCTTTTACTCATGCCACATTTGTAGCTCACTTTACACTAAAGACAGTATTGATAATGTGGCTTTTGACATATATAAAAGGTTTACAATAGCATATTATTTAGTGTCAAAATGCTGAAATGTTAGACTAATACATTTAGACGAGCAGACATCAAGAGGGTGGAAAGATGACTCAAGTAAATAGCTTGTGCCCTCTCTTGAGCTTATCAGCATCCTCACTCTCACAACTTCAGTATTTTAAAGTCATGGATGAATTGTAAGACATAATTGTGCAAGTCAAGAGCACTAAACTATGTTCTAACTTTGACAAACAGTGAGCACAGGGAGCGGCACGAAGGTCAGGAGAGGATTATTGGCTGTGCTCTGATAGATAAACTAATCAAACAAACAAAGTCTTCCACACGCACACGCTTTTAAACGGCCACCGAATGTAAAGCAGTATAATCCAAAATAGACACGAGATGCTAAGAGACCAAGAGCGCACAGTACAGAAGAGTGTGCTACAAACAACAACAGTCTGCACTTTTGTTGACTTTGAATAGACAGTCTGCATCTCCCTCTCAGTGGGCCCAGTTCACAGAAATACATTAAGTCCTTGACAATGAAAGCATCCATGAAAAGTGCTGTGTTACTGATTCAAACCTAATTGTTGCCCCATTCAGTGTTTCTCGGGAGATCCTGAGCAGACAGTGTGTCATGTCTGGTTTGTGCCATGCCATCTCAATGACTTGTACAGTATCTCAAAAACACAATAAGCAGGAATTGTGTGTAAACAACATTTTACAGCCCCCACACCAACTCACACCATGCAATAGTCGTGTTTAACTGCATATTTCATTTTGGATACACAGTGGCACAGTGGTTAGTGTTCCTGCCTCTCAGCAAGTCCTCCCTGTGTTACCATGGGTTCTCCACTCAACTCCAGCTTCCTACCACCATCAAAATACATGCATATACAAAAAATGTATTTATGCCCATAATTTATTTCTGGAATAAGACAAAAAACGTATTGAACTAGAAACATCTTTAAAAGTGAGATGGCTAACAAAAACCTAAGTTACAGTGCACAGTGTTGTTCTACTAAAGTCATTTTACTACGCCTAAAGAGATTTCTGACAATGCTCACTGGAACACTGTTCAAAACAATCAATTTCTAATCTGGCATGTTAACTTTTACACTACAAAGAACACACAGCAGTTCAGCAGATGGTTTTCACATTGTCTATGAACACAACATCTGCACAAACAGCCATACCTTGTCTTAGCAGCATGAAACAACACCACTGATGAGACAAATGGGGACATAATTATTCATACATTTCTTTTGCCAAATATGTTGTTTCCCTGGTTTTCAAACAGACTTCGGGAGCAGGTAATGACTTCTCCCCATTGCTTTTCTCTATTGGCAGCCACACAAAAGATTTTCAGAAATGCATCATAAGCACTTTCAGGAGAAATAAATGGATGTGGACACGTAGAAAGAAGAAAGTTGGGAGATAGAGAAATTAGAAAGGAGGTTTTGAATTAATTAGACCGGGCTAATGAATTGAATGAATATGAAAGGGGAAAAAGAACTTGCAGCCCTCCCTCTATACAATCTCTGATCTCTGAAGCTCCCGGTGGATGGGCGCATGCACAAAAAAGCACAGCACATGAGATCCATTTGCGTTTTTTTTTTGTTTTTTTCTTCTGTTGAGATGTTTGACAGACTGCATCAATGCTAGAAAAAAATGATACAGACTTGAGAAAGAGGAACAAAAAAAAAAAACTGGAAAAAGGATGAAGCAAACAGGTGTTGTCTCTATGCACCTGCCACTTCACTGGTTCACATTTTGAAAAGACAAAAAACACTGGAGAGTCCATTAACAAACCACTCTCATCCGTCTTATTTATCTCAACTCTCTGTCATTCTAGGGCAGGCTTCAAAGTGAGAAGTAGGCTGAATAAAGGGGGCATTATAAACAAGTACAAACGAACAGAATGAAGGAAGAGGGAAACAAAAATGAATTTAACCAAAAATCATTATATCAATTTTTAGGGGTGTTTCTAAAACAGTAATATGCAAAAGGCTAAGAAGTTTTTGATTTGAAAAGGAGATGCCCCTGTCCACCAAATGAAATGGTCTAAAATATTGTTTTATGTGGTTGACAGACAAAAAGACCCACAGAAGCTCCTTTCAGAAAGTATTTTATTCATCTTCTGCTTATTCCCGTGGTTGAGCCTATTGCAGTAACTCTTTGGAAGAGCACACCCTGAACAATCGGGTAGTGAAAGGACTGACAGACATACACTGACCAAGACTCACATAAATTTGGACAATTTTCTACTTTGGTCAGATGGAGCAATCTGGAGTACTTGAAGAGAACTCACAGTAACACCGGGAGGATTAGCATACTGGCTGAAAAGCAGGAGCGCTGACGATTCTCCAAATGGGCACTCCCTATAGATTTAATCAGTTGATGTTAAAGGACAATGCTGGGCAGGATTTTTTATGTTATGTTTGCAATAGTCTAAATAAATATGATATGATAACAGTTACAGGGAAACATTATACATTCTATATTATAGAAATGTAGAAACCATCACTGAATATGACAAAATCAGTTCTACACTAAAAATAGTTAGTCCAACAACATATTGGTTTGCCCTGCACAACCACTCACCTTTAGCAACAAACCATATTTCTGAAAGACACATCATATACTGTTATAGTGCTATTTCTATAAAGCAATTCACCGTAACTACATTTCCTTGTATAAAAGTACATTTGCTCCAGAGGTAATGGCTTCTGCTGTGTTTAAAAATCATGATAGGCTGTGATTTTCTTTATAGATGTACAGGTTTACGGTAAAGGTTTGTGTAAATACATATAATAGGAGGAAAAGCAGGAAGGAGAGCATTAATGTACACAGCAGCATTCATTTTATATCCTTCCACATATTCAATTAAGGTATGCTTCAGTCCTGTAATATTTATAGCCTGCTCCCTGAACTCATTTTAGACTTTTTTGCAATTTCAAGGATCGTTTCCCAGCCGACCGTAAAAACCATTACATCATTTTTACATTACTCACAGCTGAGATGGTCGGTGTGGGCGTGTATGAAATAATGAATATTTTTATCAATTCGGCTGAGATTCTTTCACACCCGGGTGTTTTGTGAGAAGATCGTGAAAACAATAAAAGTAACTGCATCTATTATTAAAAAGAAAATGGGGTTTTATTGTATTTAATCATGACTGCGGCAGACAGTTTAAGAACAGTGCTATTTTACCATAATGTGCATTGTGTATATTGGAATAGCGACTTTAGTATAATGTTGTGTTGAGCATTTCTGCATTTCTCATGGAGCAAATTTAATGTCCTTTAAGATCAAGCCACGAATCAAACTTTGGTTGCACCCATTATGTGATATATTATGTCATTGGTGAAAATATGGTTGATTTTGCCATTTACTATATAGCCTATAAATACGTACTTTTGCAGATAATGTTTTTGATTTTAATAGATTTTCAGTGCATACATTAAAACTTAAACTTTCCCCTTAGCAATAATGTAAACAGGACCTTCAGCTAGTTTAGCGCTAATGCTAATTTGCAAACAAGAACAGTGCAACCCTGAACATGTAACTATCTTACCCTGAGTAACGCCTAACATAAAAAGAATCACAGCTTCTTTTTTGTTTCATGTCCTACAGCTTTTACACCCACACTCCCAAAACAAGCCCTCCACACACATAAGGAGCCCACATAGGACAGGGGGCTATCTGCACCCTTAATTGGGCTGCCTTCATTAGCGTGTATGCTCCAGTATGGCTGTCTACAAATGTTTGGGCTTTTTATTTATGCGCTGGTGTGTGTGACAGTGAGCACAAGGCTGTTTATACGCTGCATGCAACCCTGACCTTGTTTTTGGCAGGCTTTTGTAGTGAGCTAATGATGGAGAGTTGTTACAGTAACTATATCTGTAATGGCCTTGATGTGGATCAGAATACAGATTTAATGAAGGGAAAGTAGGACAAAAACACACTCGAAAAACATCAATAAACATGAATTCAGGCAAAACAAGCATACGAGCAGCCTTACTGAGGCCTATAGGACCGAGAGAGTGGCATTTATATGGATAGTTAATGCAATAATCATATGTTTATAATGTGGATTTGTACATGTACAGTTGATAAATGCTTACCTTGCATTGAATGTGTGTTTCCCATAGGATCGGTCTGTAGCAGCAGGCCTCTCAACAGCGGGACTGGCTACCTGCAAGGATGCAACAGAATTTTCACAAATAATAGCCAATTAAGTATTATTTAAATTAAAAGCAAATAAGTTCAGGATTAGATAGTTATTCCAAAATCCCATTTACATTGATTCAAAGTTTGTTTGATTTTTCAACTTAGGCCGGGGACACACTGCGTTTTGCACACTGAGAAGAGGGGCCTAGAAGATTGTTGTGTGCACACAGGCCATGTCTGCCACGTTCTCCCAGACCAGTGAGCAGCCCACGTTTTGATGCTTGCCGCTGAGCGTTTGCAGCACGGTTCTCATTCAAAATACATAAAAATATATTTATGCCTATAGTTGGACCTAGATCACAGTATATACTCAATGAATACCATCTACCACTCTCTCTCTTCCTCCTCCTTTACCACACAAGGAAAAAATAAAAGTCACATGACCAAAACAAGTATATATTTAATCACTGTACAGCCCCACGAATCAAGGGCATGCTTTATTTCTCATTTTTGGCTAATATAAGCTCATATTTCCTCGAAGCAGAGCACTGATCGGAAGCAGTGCGTCACCACACTCAGCTCTGAAAAAAACAAAAACCTGCAGACTTAATGATATAAAGGTAAAGCAGTTTTATTGGAAATGGATATTGTGCATATTATTGTTGCAAACAGTTACACATCACCCATGCAGTCCTAACTTTGACGAAGCCTCTGTCAGTTCCACTTTGATGGGCAGAACTGACATAAGGTTACATAAGGAGAATGGAACAATGATGTTATGAGTGATTATTGGAGGATCTGTTAAACTGATGGATGGATAATGTACAAATATCAATTAAAATTGCAGTTGGACAGGTGTTTTCAGCACATAATAAATAACAATGTCAGTAGGCGTGACAACAGTACAGGAGACAGACAGAGAAGACAAGGTAGAGGTGAGGAAGAGGAGTGTAAATGTGAGCCAGGGGAGCTGTAATCATTACATTAGAAAATGACATGACACTGACATGACGCGTGTGTGTAGTCTAGTGTGCGTGTGTGCGCGTGTGGGCGTGTGTGCGTGTGTGCGTGTGTGAGAGACCGGCCCGAGCTCCTAAGGGACGAGATGTAATGCCCAGTGGTATAAGTGAGATGGATTACTCATGTCAGTCTATTTCTGTGGATCCACTGTGAGTGACTTCATTCATGGGATTTTACAGAAAAACTCCACTCCACTATGTGTGCTGAAAATGGAAGGTAATGTATTCTTTCATAAGATGTAGCTGCAGTCTTTTTATTAATATGTTTTCCAATATTATAATATATTGTATACTGATGAAGAAAAGTAGATGTTTTGAATGTACAATTACAATAAATTAACCCTCAACTTTCCATTGATTAATGCATATGCAGCAGGAGTTTTCACAATTGTTGACTTTGCAAAGGTTGTTGTTCATGTTGAATTATATAGCATAGCAAATGAACAAATAAATATATTGGAGTATGGTATTTCAAATCCAATTTGAAAATACCTATTATTTTTAACTGTTTAATCTTGACGTAACTGTATATGTTTGTTTGTGCATGTGTGTAGCCAAACACTCACAAACCCTCAGCTCAATAGTGGTCAATGTTAATAGTGACCACTAATGGACTCTAAACCTGACCTTTAACCTTTGACTCCTTGCCCTCTATTGGCATTTGACCCCCACCACCTGTCAGAGGGAGAAACTGATAGCAAGATGAGTCATAAGAAAAGATGTTTTTTAAAAGATGGATTGAAAGAAAAATGAATAAAGAAATTAACTTTGAAAGACAACATGTTTTAATATCTTTGCTTGAGAATCAATTAGCGTGGCCAGGCTGCAGATGCTGAGCTTAATTACTTTGACGATGACAGGTAGCATTAATTATCATCATAACAACAAGCTCTCGTACATTAACTGGAGAAGACTTTTAGTGCGTCTCACTTAATAACTTCATGTAAATACAGCGTCCGGAACAATGGTTTAATAATTACAACAGACCTGTGATGAATCTATGTCATTTAGCAGTAATTTGAAGGGAGTGAGTTAATTTGAGCAAAAAGCAGTGCCATTAATAATATTAACCTAACAAATATGGATTGTAGTAAAAAGTTTCATTAGAATAAGTTGTTTGTGCTTTGTTGGAGTTTTGTCTCGGCTGTCATCATTTATTTAATTCAAAACATTTGCAGTGTATGCTAAAAAAAAGATTGCAAACTAACAGCAAGTGCAAGTGAATGTATTTATTATTTATTTGTAAAAGTGTGTATTCCTAGTGTGATTATACAAAAGACAGCGCTTTAGGCAAAATGTATTTCTCTTGGATCCTCCAGTAAGTAAGTACTGTTCTACTTAATGGCCAATAGATTTTCATTTTAAAGAAAGAGCAAGTCGGGAGATGAGCCAAGAAGAGCACTCACAACTGGGTTTTAGTCCACAATTTACTTTATAAACATGATATAAAAGAAAATAATGGTTTACGTTCCAACTTTTATCACTTCTTGTTTTTCGATTTGACTAGTAATAGGAAAACCGCTCACTTAAATTTTATGTAATTTGTTGATTGCTTAAAAGTTAGTTAATGGTGGAGTTAGCATCTGAAAAAACATAGTAAAAATATAGCATCATTGTTCTGATGCACCATATAGCAGTAGCATTTAGCTTCCCCAATTGTGTGGTCTGGATTGTAGTTTTTGTTGTGTGCCAAAAGAAAGCCTTAAAGAGATTACCGGCTGCAAGTTTGGCTTAAATTCACAAAGTCGGAGTAAGACAGCTGTTCTTCCAGACAAAAGCACTCAATCTGACAACTAAGAGGTTTGCAAAAATCAATTTCAATAGGGCTGATTGTGAGCAAAGCCAAACTAAATCCTGTTTTTTGGGGTTGGCCCCTGAAGCTTCAGGAAAGAGGAGTTGTGTACAATTGATTTGTATGGTTCAATGAACTTCAAGTTATGATGGCTAATAATGTACATTTCTTTTGTTTTAAAGCCACTTAAAGAATAGCCAGTGCAATGAAGCTAAATCTATTAATTTTAATGCACAAACCAAGAGACAAAGATTTATTAGATATGTAAATTATAACTGCAGAGACAAATTAACATTGCTTGCAGATCCTGGATAGCTCAATCAATATTTGTGTGCATTAGTGGCGCTTCCAAAACTAAGGGGATACAAAAGTAAGATTTCCATATTAACTCAATGATGGATAATCCTACCTTGAATAACTATGCTTATAATGAATGAGCTGCAATCTTCCAGTCTAATCTTATAATAACCAAAAGTGGATAAAAAGAGTGAACTATTAGTGATATTACTAATTACTGAATAGCCAATCAAGCTAAGTGTTCCCATATAGCTCTCCAAGAGTCGCTATGATGAATTAGGCGCGTCTCAAACTTTCACTGCATATTGTGTGCTTCGTGTGCATTTTTTTTGTGTGGGGCCATTTCATCTTGTTAAAAAGTGATTTGAAAGATGCCATGAACAAAGTTTCCACCAAACCATGAGGTAAACACTAATAGAGATATTAATGTACTTTTATTTTAGAGCAGACTGATGCAATAATGTGAAAGTTGGGTTTTTATTAGGACAATCATTTAATTATTTATTGGTGCCCATTGTGTAATGCACGTTTGACATTTTAATGGTATGAAAGGCCCACAAAACCTAAATATTATCATGGCTATGTTTACACTACAGGGACGGCCAATATTGAGAATTTATATGTAGACATGAAACTGAATGAATGATGCTCTAAGAATTCACAAGATCTTGTACAGCATTAGAACCTGTAACACAATCTCTACACTTATTTTGTATATAGAAACATGTGAGAATATGCAGATAGCATATTCCAATATCACTGGCATTGATTGTTTGTTTGTTGGACAGTCAATAATGAATAGGTTAAGATTTTTATGACATTTTCAAGCTACGCCAGTAATGGCACAAGGATGATTTCTGCAAATGTGGAAATGTTGAAAGAATGTATCGTTGAAAGGTAGTGTCAAGATACTAACAACAGTACTTACTTCCGACACTAGGGGTCAATAAAGGAAGCAATTAAATTCATTTTTATTGGATTTTTTTCTGACAATAAAGCTTTTTCACCCAATACAAAGAAATTTTGGAATATGTGAACAAAAATGTGGCTCAATGTAGCCTACTCATCCAGTCCTTGGCATTTTGAACAGCGGAGGCCCCAATCCTAAATCTTTCTGAATAGAGGCTGAATAAAGAAAAGGGACAGTGAGAAGAAAAGACAAAGAGAGGAAGAAGACACAGAAGAGAATTAGTGCTAAAGAGTACTCCGGTCCCTCATCGCTCTCCCCAAAAGGCCAAGTGACAATTTGAGCAATTACCCACAGCTATTACCTCTATCTGAACCTGGCTGAAGAAAGACAGGACTAAAAGAAGCTGACTATGTGCTTGTGTGAAGAGGTGAGGAACCAAAGGGGGTATAATCGTAGCTATAAACAGAAAATAGAAGAAAAATGATGGTAATGATGTTTTAAAGGAAGGAAAAAACACAGTAGTCACAGTAATTATGCCTTCCCAGCTGTAATGGTTAGAGCAAGACTGAAAAGAATAGTGAACACTGTACAGTTAAATGCTGTTTTTAGACCAAACCTATTAGTCACATGAATAGTTTTTGTCTTTTAATACTTATTTTATACATTTATATGTGAACAGTGCACTACATTGACATCTATTATGTTTTTATTTTTGTTATAATCAATATTCCATACTTTAATTTAATGTTTTATCTTAAGCTTAGGGGGTAGGCAATATGGAAAAAATAATATCACGATTTGCACTAACCAAGATTACACAGAAAACTACTGCTGTTATCAGTGTCTTCACAAAACATTTTTAACTATAAATTCAATATTCATCCAATGCAATATTCATCATAATACTTATATTTATAATATGCATTTTCCTTTTTTAATAAACATGAACACTGGCATTGTTACAGTAAAAAGTGAAGAGCACAGCATAAATAAAAGCACTGTATTTATATTTAGCAGATCGTCCTAACTTCATCACAATTAGATTTTGTATCGCCATATTGCACACACCTGTTTAAAGTGTAGAGAGATATCATATGCTTAAGAGTAATTATTGTGTTTCTATTTTTACTTTTTTTTTTACTTTTTGGCTAAATATATTCTTCAAACAAAACGAAACCATAATTGAAAATAAGATTACAGGATGTACATATGTTTGGCATGTGAGTACTCTGACAGATGGTCTTTCTCAAACAAAGCTGTGTGATGTCTTGTTTGATTAATTCATAATAAAAATGTGTCTCAGAGTTGAACTGAAAACAAAACTTTGAGTTAAAAGACAGACTCCTGTTCGTGTCAAAGCTGCTCTGTTTTGTGTAAAATGAGAACTAGGGACTTCAATAAAGAAATGAACTCACAGATGGTGCGTCAGAGCTCTGAAGAATGCATACATTCACATTGGTGCACCCACAAACTACATGAAGACAGTCTGGACAGCCTACTGTGCAACCCACACCCAGCAATGTTTCATATGGACAGCAGCAGGAGTGATAGCAGGTAGTGAAAACATAGTAAAGATGTAAGCAGTGGAGGGTAGTCACAGAGAAAAACGCAATACATAATCCAAATTCCTCTGGGTTTGTAATTTTTCAAAAGATTACATTTTTGGGTACAGGTGTGGCACTAGAAATAATAGTATGGAGCTTTGTATTTGTGGATCAAGTTTTTTATGTTAGACAGCCTACATTCAGTTTGACATTAGCGACGCAAGCCTCTTGCTTAGTAACACCATCCAAGTAACATGATCTACTTACCTGTGTGTAAAACGGTATGCAGTGACAAAAGAGTAACACTTGAGAGCTCCTCTAAAGGGAATAAAGGAGCTCTAAAAGGTGTTTGTCCAGTCAATGTCTCTGGGGATAATAACACTTCTCTCAGGAGTTTAATCAGTGTAAACGTGGCAAGTCTTTTCTTAGACAATGGACAACTGACAATTACAGTGTCCAACAAACCTCAGTATTATAGCAATTAGCAGTAGCACATAATAACACTGTAGTTCTTTTTTCTGTCTCTATTAATCTCAAATGTACATGGTATTTATTGTTTTACCTGATTAATTACATCCAATATTGTAAAAGGATTAGGCTTTATCATAAAAAATATGAACAAATGGATGCTCTCATTGGCTTTTTACATGGCTTGTCAACACTGAATCATTGGCAATGAACATAAGTGAAGTGAGCCATCCCTGCCTGGCTGTGTGTGCTTACACTGAGGAATAAAGACATGAGATGCAAGATATTTTGTTTTGTCTTTCAATGACATTAAAAAGTCATCCATATAGGTGAGGATGTGCTACAACATATCTCAAATAAAAAACAAAAACAAAAAGCAATGCACTATGGAGTAAGATAATACAAGTCCCAGTCACAAACACACATTACTATAGGGTAGTTTTCAGAGGCAATGTTTGTCTATGCATGAAGAAACAACATTCATAACTTTAATTAAGTCTGTCATATCAGCAGCAGAACATTTTAGTATAATTAAGTTGACAATCGTGTGTAAACAAATATTTTATTCTTGGAGTTGCTGATGAGTGCTGAATGAAGCAGATGGTATATCAAACAATTTCGTTGAATTTAGGAGCTGTTCATTTAAATAGCCCCATAAAGTGAATGCTTGTAGCAGCAGTCTGTTATATAATGTAGAAGTGTATTGGATCTTACCATAGGAGTGGTGTCTTCAATGAGAGAGGGCTCGGTCTCTGTGGACTGAGGACTGAGAGCTGAGTCACTGCTGCTCCTCACCAGTAGGGGGGTGTCTGTCAAACACATGCAAATATGAAAACAAATAGTGGATTTGAACCACTTTCAACATTTATGGCAATTTTTAGACACCTGAAAAAACATTTGTAGGTTTGGATACAATGCATAACACTATCAGAAATACTATATTAATGATTATACTGGTCATAATATTAAGAAAACATGGGAGATTAAGTAACTATATTTTTCCTGTGTGGTAACTGTATAATAATATTTGAATTTACCACCTACACTATATAGGTATATTTAGAACCTACCCAATACTACTGATTCTTGACCAACTTTCATTGAATCCACATTTCTTTACACCTGCATATTTTGCTGTATTCTATTGATTGATTATTTAACATATCCACCATAAGAACTATACATTTTAAAATCAATGCTTTTCACTGGGACAGTCAGTGATGATAAAGGACATACTGTTATGGATGGCCAATATGTTGATTCATGTGTAGACTTGCTTTTCCACAAACTAAAATATATTTGCAAAAGTAAACATAAACTATCAAGAGTGAAAAGTCAGTGTAGTCAGTGTTTTCAAAGTTTTTGATTTCCTCATCTCCAAGTGAATACTCAAGAATCCTAATGGGCAATAAGTGACTGATGCCTGTAGTTGGATGTGTGTGTTGTAGGTAACTTATGATAGTGTCTCTCTCTTCACATCTCATCAGCTCACTGCATAAAATTATCATTTAACTGAAGCTGATCGATGAAGTACATAACTCTGCTTATGCCTCTGCTGGGAAAAATGAAAGGGTAAAGTCAACATTAAAAACCCATATAAATAAATATTTGAAATCAGAGGCAACATCGCCATTCAATACATGTTGTGAACTGTTCATGTAGTCAATATATACATTATGGACATTGTCATATTTGGCCTCCATTGGGAATACATGTACAATGATGATGGAGAAGTAGAGTGGACTTGGTTTGAGTGGCCAACTCACAGCATAAGCCAGATGATATTTGTAGGGTCATGTATTGATCATCACAAAATGGACCCTTGGTGCTCTTAAGACTGGCTGGAGATATGGATTACGTCAAAGCTTCAATCAATTCATCTCTTTTAAGAAAGGCAATGAAAGGAGCACACACAGATGGAGGGCAAAAGCATTCATGACACACAAAGAGAAAATGGGGACTAAAGAGTTGAGAGGTCAACATAAAAAGCACCAACAGTGAAGGAGAAAAACAAGCATTATGGATTGGGACCAAAAGAAAAATATAACTGGCGTTGATGCCCACTGCCCAGTTAAGGATACTTTCTATAAAATATATATATTTTTGGGGTCTTTACTTCAGACAGGAGCAATGTCACCAAGACTAAACCATACTGTATACTGTGGTCAATAAGGGCCAGTATAATAGTACTTTCAACAATAATGTTGATGCATTGCTGACGATGTCATGTTTTTCCTCTTCTTTTTGGTGCTCTGTGTCTGTAAGTGACCTATTCCAATATAACCCCATTTAAGAAAATACTGGAGTGTCACTATAAAATACAAATCTGAACTAAAAAACATCAGAAAATAACATGAGCAATTGACCTCTTCACACAGTGTCAGTGACAGTCTCCAGATTATGTACACCTCCATAGATCTCTTTTTTTTCCTATGCTGTAACAGACTTAACACCCTGTCTTCTTAACAGAGCGCGTGAATCAGAAATGTCAAAAGTAAAGTCCAAAGATTATAGTCAGGTTTAAATAACATTTAACAAAACATTTGTACAGCTCCAACCTTCAAAGCACACTAGTATACTCAGAGCACTTTTCCTTGGCATGACAGGAAAGACTGGACAGCTTGAGAAACAATAGAAAGTTTTAGTAAAAGTTGAATAAAGGGCATTCAGATCAGTCTTGTTCCAGGAAACAAAAGCCAGACATAAACATCAGAGTCTGTTCTGCTCCTGACACAACACACACTTCCAGACCTACTCACCCTACTTCTACTTTTTTCAATTGCTAAACTTACTCCCATAGTTAAAATTGGGCCTTACTATGAGGCTACTTTAAATTAACTGGATCTAGATTGTGATTAAAGATGATATTATAAGAAGATCATACCAGTTGCAACAATGTAAAAATAAAAATTGTCTTTGGGCTAAGAGACAACAAAAACAATTTATAGTGTTGCATTACTTACTTGACTTGAGAGCAGTAGAATTGACTTCGATCTCTCCTCCTGTGATTGGCTGAAACACTGACAGCTCAGGTTGGTACAGTTCAGGGCTGGGGCTGAGGCTGGGGTCAGTCCCACTCCTCTGGGCCTCCTGCTCCTCATACACCGCCATCAGCTGCAAGACAAAATAACATACTTCAATATTTACTATTTTTTTTAAAAAGGCAATTTTTTTTAGAACACAAGTCGCACCTATGTGGGTTGGATAAAAAAGTATACTGTATACAAATCATGAACCATGAGGAGATCAATAGAAAAATAACTAACTCAGTAATACAGTTATGGTTTCTGTATATTAGAGTAATGTACCATTGTTTCCGGACAAAGAGTTTCAAAACAAATTACTTAATACGTTGATAGTAGATAATCACATGAAATCAGTCACTTGATTTCTTGTGAGGCAAACCACAGCAACTTAACAAGACCCTTGAAAATATGGTTTCCCCGTGTTACCTTGTGGATGAGGACACGATAGAGGACGTCCAAGGAGCCCAGCATCCTGTGACAGTGTGTCTAATGTCTAACAGCTGTCTCCATTCGTGATGCTATTCCTCTTGTGTCTAGCTCCCACCAGCTCCTCACACTAACTGTTATATAGGTAAACCTCTGTCGAGTGTGTGTTTAGCCCTCACTCAGTCAACACACTGTTCTAGGGGCCTCTATGTCCAGGATGAAAAGAAAGGGGCGCGTGCAAATGTTTATGAACAGAACAGGTCTATAATAGTGTCCAAGAAGAAAGAAAGGGGACTTTGCCAGTGAAGCCAGATGTTTCCGGTGAAACTAATGCATAGTACTCTCTGTCACATGTGTTTACATAATACAATGACAACTAGATCAAAAATCTAGTTCATGAAACTGTGACTGGGTGTGTGACAAAGCAATGAAGAAATCATGCCATGAACAATTCAGCCGGATATATTGATTTTGCATTTCCTGCATATCTTCACCAGCCCCAGTCTAGATTCATGTACGATTTTACACATACTGGCCCTGTGTGTCGACCAATGCTTCTCAGGCCCTCACACATCCATGTTCTATCACACTCCTCTCCTCCATCTGTCCAACACATATTTCTCATTGACTCTCGCCATCTTTGTTCCTGCTACTCTGGCAATCTGACTTATTTTTGCTCTTTCCTTTTAATTCCATTATATTTAACTGGTAATGCTACATTATTTCAGCTGAATATGTTTATTCATTCAAGCTTTGAGACTTAGAAAGTAACTTGACAACAAACTGAACCAATACTACTTTGAATGTACAGTGCAAGTTATTCCAAGCAAAAGCCATTCACTGCATTACCAAGAAATGCTAGATGGTTGTTGTATATGATTTTTAACACTAAAATTCCATTTGGCTATATCAATACACAAGTACAAAATATTACAATGTAAAATATATAGGGCTTTAACTAACTACTATATTACTATGCCAATGTAGAACAACTTTTCATTTGATTAAAGAATTTCAATTCAGGGCAGGCAATTCATTTTCATGCAAACTGAGATCTTGGCACATTTATTTATGTAACAGCTTGCAGTTCAATCCATGGTCTTTATGATATTGCATTAATATTAATGCTGTTATTTCTTGTGCATTCTATTTATTCTAATAATGAAACCAGAAAGGAAAATCTAAATCTAAAGATTTAAATTTGGCAGAACAATGTTTTGCATATGGAAAGAACTTCACAAAGAAATTCTGGGCTCTTTTTTTTTGTTGTAAATCCATTTTAATAAATTGGCGCTACTAGATCTGAGATGGACAGAGAAATGCTTCATTCACGGTAAAAAAAACAGGATCACTTGTGCTCTATTGTAATGTCACAGCTCTCAAAGACATCATGCCAAACAAAATGACAGAAAGGACTGTGTGAGTGGTTAGAGCGACGGGAGGTTAAGCTGTTGTGAAAAGACAAAAATGTCCAAAGAAAATGTGTGGCATGTGCTCTCCCTGATTTCTAATGATGACGTAGGCTGACAAATGTGTCGCACTGTAAAAACAGTTGTAGATGTCAAAAGTGAAACGCAAAAAGCAAAGACAGTCTTGGAGAATGTCAAGTGTTGTAGCAGTCCATTTTCAGCCAAGTTACATTCTGCCAATTTTCTCACTCTGAGCACACTTCAGTCAATACCTGGACAAGATTTTTCTGTTTTTGTGCAGTCCAAGTGGAGAGCCTCTTTTTGTAAATGTCTGTCTTTTTGCTTAATGTGAAATAACCTTCTGAAAGCCTTGGTATTTAAAGTTCAACACGGTTTTAGGAGAATCCAAGATTCTCCCGAAGAATCATTTCAAATTTGCATTTTTGGGCTAATGCATAAAAAAGGCAATGCAGTTTCTTTAAAACAAAACAAACTAAAAAAAAAAAATCACTCTTTCTGGCCCACAGCCTTCCTAAAAATGCATTGTGTATTTAGAAAAGCAGTTTGTCTAGTTTGTCTGTTGTCTCATACAAACTAAATAGACAAATACTCACCAGTAAGTGGAACGTTGTCAGTAGGCTATATAAAATACAATCATCAGCATCATGGTAATAGCAAATATTCCAATTGTAAATACAAGAAAGATCCAAAATGCCATCAGGTCATCAATGCAGTTTCTACATAATAATAATACATTTTATGGGTGCCTTTTCAAGACTCTCAAGGTCCCCTTACAAGTGAGTAATTAAGCAAAAACAAAACAATTTTGCTTACAATAGCCTAAACTATTTACTGTATTTACCATTACTCATTTATGCATGCATTACAAATTGTGTCCAAATGGTAATCAAATCCTAGGGTTATTTTCTTGTGTTACAGAGCCTGCACTGACCACTGCTCCACTGGAAAAACAAGCATTGGTAGTGTTTTGTGTTGAATGCGCATGATCTAACCTTTCAATCAGCTGTCCTGCCAGCCGCTTTGACAGTCCTAAAGATAAAATGCTTTAGAAAATGTTTGTTTTTGCGTACTGTCATAACAAAACATTCTACCTTGATCGTGTTGCTGACAACTTCATGTGAAAATGGCTCATCTATTTGTAACATTGATTTAGTTTGCCTTATTTTTGTTGCCATTTACTAGTTAAACAAAATATAAAATGCAAAATGGCTGTTTAAGTTGGCCTTTGTCCAGTAAGAGTAGGTTTATGTGCACAGACAGATCATTTTATTTATATTAAGTTGAGCTGGTGGGATCAATACCTGTTCAAAAGCGAAGTCCATTACTTGGCATAAGTGCACACACCTTAAACTTTCATATATCTATTAATCAGGTCGATTAGGAGCAATTGATTACAGTGGAGGAGATCAATAATGAGCTACCATCAACTAAATGCAAGCTGTGCTGAGGCAGTACTCTCATTCATACATTAAATCTGTGGATAAAACTGCATAAATTAGTTTGTGTGTGTATAAAAAATTACCAGTGACTTAAACATAAAGTTAGAGATATACATTTCTTCAATCATCTAAGTTATCTGTGTTTACTCATGGAGAGGTTGCGTTTCATCAGTAAGACAAATACACACACAGAGGCAGGACAGACAGACAGCACCCCCTTGCTTCACCAAACAGAAACTGCATTTATATCATTCTTAATCTGACAGCAAATGAACACAAAAATATACACCAGGGTTGCACAATATTAAGATTAGTTAATTTTGATGAAAAACTGCAATATTTTGGATAGGAAGTCTAATCAATCTTAAAAATAAAAAATAATACATCTGGCCAGGTGAAAACACACACACACACTACAAAAAACACTCAAAAATGTTGGGGTTTCATTGCTTGGCCACTGCTAAAATATGCATTTCTGAAGTTTTACAGTGAGTAAGCCTTTTTACATCGTATGTGCATGCCGTCATCTCTTGCTCCGTATCGATGTAATGGCAAATGAAAAAGTAGCCAATTTTATGTGTTATGACATAATTTTAGAACAGCCCTTTGTGGTGCCTCTATAAAACTGACAGGATAAGGTCATTCACAGACATGAAGCACAACCATGCCTTTTCTAAAGGATCTGTTTTATGCAATAAAATCCATTCTTAAGAGCATTACACATATCCTGTGATGCCCATAAAATAGTTTTGCAAATCTGAAAGACAATTTGAATTTTGCCTCAGGCATGTCACTTCTTTATGCCAGAATATAGGTGTTTTTTGTCTGTCATCAGCAAATATTCATACTTAGTCCCGTTTTCCCCTCTGGCATCACTTTGCTTCCTCACTTGCTTCTCTGCTTAAATATTCTTAAGCACGATTGTACTCTGTCTTGGTTTAAGTTTTGTCTCTGGATTTGCTTCTACAGAGAAATCTGTCATGACCACTTAGCTTCTGAGAACCAATGAATGTGGTATTGTTAGGCAGTGTTTAAATAGGTGAAGAGGTGCGTGCAAGCAGGTGGAGGAAAGTCTCAAGTATAATGTGTGACAAAAGCAAGAATTAGATGAAAGGTGTAAGAGGTGATGGTGAGACCAGTGGTGTTGTAAGGGTTAGAGAAAGTGGCACTTTCAAGAAAAATACTTTGTCATCTCTTTGCAAATGAGGACAGATAAGATCTTGTTTTGGAGATAATTATTTTATTTGAGATATTTTTCAGATTGGGATGGTTTGGACATGTGCTGAGGAGGGAATGTGAGTGTAGATAGAAAAACTAATTCTTGCAAAATAAAACATACATCTTGAACAATGATTATCAAGATAAATGGCATTGAATCTTAACTCAGCACTATGATGAATATAAAAATGTATATAGTAAAATGTGTGCCAACAAGCATGATACCATCACTTACATGTTGGGATAAAAACTAGCAGGTAATTGAATGTATGTTAAAAAGTGGATGTAAAGCATGCATTCTATCTGTTCAGACCAGTTGTGATTCTCCCAACTCTGCCAATGTAAATCATCTTGTTCCAACACTTTGTTTTATTGGATACACCCACAAGCAACAAAGAGGTTATCGATTCACACATGAAACTGATACACTTGCAGACACTGTCTCAATCTCCATTTCGTTAATCTTATTTTATTACTTTACATTTAATTCAGACTGTATGTCTTACCCCCAATCCTGTCTGAGCACTGTCTCAACACTATTGAAAATCAGTAAAAAACAATTATGTTACATTATAAAAGACAAATAAATGAGAACGAAGGGCAAAAAGATTCAGACAAAATGCAAAGCGTGACCCCTCTACTGTAATCAATCCAGTGCCAGAGTATAATCAATAATCGGGGAAGTGGTGTCTCCGTATTGAGAATATGGATGAATGAAATTTACCAGCTCAGCAGTCTTAGTGAGTGTTTGTGTGTATGTGAGTGTCAAGACGCTATTGATCCGTCAGTCCCCTTACCTCTCAGCTGAGCATAAAAGACAGACGGAAGATAAATGGTTGAAAAAAGGGCTAAGGAGGAAAGATGAATAGAGTGGTAAGGGTGCAAATGAAGGTGAAGTCTGGTGCCTGATAAAAAAAATTGTAAATCTAAAGACCACATACTGTAGATCAGGCCTGCTCAACAGGCGGCCCGGGGATAAAATTGGCCCAACTGAAATTTTATCTGGTCCGCGGGATGATGTTCTATTTTTATTTTTTATTTTCCTCCGGTATTTAGCGTTTTTTTCCCCACTCGGACTACAACTCCCATAATGTAGCACCGCTCCGACATTTCTGCCCCTCCCCAGCTGCTGCCATCAGACCGGTGTAAACATACAGATCAGCTGCAGGACACATGGAGTTTACAGAGTGATGCCAAACAGACCAGAGGAAGAGTAAAGAGGGGGTTTTAACAGAAGAAGGCAGAGAGCGTGTGTGGACTTTAGAGGAAAACTATGTTTGTGAAGCTAATGTGGCTGTAATGAAAGCACTATGATGGCACTGTCATGTAAACATTCAAAACAACAACAACAACAACAACACGTGAATGAAGCAGAATGTAGAGAATAGAAGAAGTGTGGTCTCATTGCAGCAGAGACTGTCTCTAACACATAGTGATACTGATGAGTCGTATCAGTCAGAAGGAACAGGCCTACAGAGGGAGAGGTCAACAGGTCAACAGAAGGAACATAAACCTATAGAGGGAGTCAACTGTGTCATTAATCTGTGTCAAACAAATTCTACAAAGAATAACAATAATTTGATGACAAAATCAGCCTATAGGCATTTATATATTTTTAAGTTATTTTATTAGCTTATATAAAAATATGTATGTGCATGTATAAAATTAATTAATAATTTAAGGTTTTAGAGGTGAAAACTTGATATAGTTCTAGATGTACGTTGAGTGTTATCGTCACAAGTCACAAGAGTTTTTGTATTTGTATTTGCAGATTTGCACAGATTTTAGTGTCATTGTGATGAAATGGATTCAATAGAAAGCAAAAAAACAGAAGAATGTGTGTCTACAGTTTATTTCATATAGCCTATGTGATGTTCTTTTATTAGTATTTTTAGTAACGTTTAGTCAGTAATGATTATTGTGTCAAATGTCTGCCCAGCTCTCGCAAATCTTGTAAATATATCGGCAAAACAACGATATTATGGAATCACGTCGGTCTGCGTGCCAAAACTGTGAACACAATAAATCTTTAATAAGTCTTTGCTGGATCTTTTTCAACTTTTGCACACATGTACATATCACGAAGATGCAGAACTGGATTGAGTTTGGTACTTACACGATTAATAACAATTAAATAGTTAACCATTTAATGCTTTGATGCACTTTTATTGAGCCAATAATAAACATAAACAAAATTGTGTGAATTTTGGCACATTGATCCGGGCAATTGTATAGTTAATGTACATAGGCACATTACAGAGGTCAAATAAAGAATGCCTCTATAGCGCTCGTCCTTCAACCAGAGGGTCGCTGTCGTTGTGTCCCTGGGCAAGACACTTAACCTGCATTGCCTAGGAATGAATGTGGCCAGGTCGCCATTGTAAATGAGAATTGGTTCTCAATTGGGTTACCTGGTTAAATAAAGAATAAATAAAATAAAACGTATGGGGCCGTTTTGCTGATATACACCTTGCTATCGGAGACAACAGCACATGCCTAGTTTTCTAATTTGGCCCATCGGCAAATGAAGCTGAATAGCCCTGCTGTAGATAATGGTTTAAAAAAAAAAAAAATAGATATGAAATTGAAAAAAATATGGAGGATGGAATATGGAGATCAATCACGTAGAGTGTTGCAAATTGTTTATGTGCAGACAGCAATTCAGCAGAGGTTGTGAATCCATCTGCTTAGTTTGTCAATAAAATGTTTCTTCGTGTGACTTCCATCATCATAACGAGATATCTACATCTAAATATCGTTCTTTATATATATATGATGAGGGGGTTGCTAAATATGTACTCTGATGCAATAAAAAAACGTAAGCAGAGACAAAGAAAACCAATGTAAGCTGCCTACATGAGCATCAGCATAGCGACTATATTCCATGACTTTGTGAACTTTGCAAAGACAGAAGTTCAGCGTCTGTACTGGAGCCAAAACGTAACGATACAACTTCTGTTTCCTTGTTTGTGCAGATGGTAGGTGTAGTCCTCTCCATCCATATCACCAGAGTGTGTAGAGGCATGAATGTTTATGTACTTATAACACCATTACGCCAGTACATGAGAAACTGCATCTAAAACACGGACCCCCTCAGGCTGTTTGTAGTCCACACTTACCCATATGGAAGTGCATTATGGAGACACACAGTGGCACAGATGGACACTTTCAGCGCTGGCCGTATTCTCAATGAGTCACCAAAGCTGCCTTAAAAACACCAGTCGACAGCAATAATTACCACAGGCTCCACCCACCAGAAAGCAACAGCGAAATTAGCCAAATGTGCACAAATGAACGAAGTTTGTCAAAATTGGCTTTAGCTAGGCAGATGGTGAAAGGGAATTATAGCCATTGACTGTTTGTTGGGAAAGTAGAATATAAAGTAACTATTATAGGCTATATTTTTACCATATAAAAGTTACTTGGCACATATTTGCATAGGGACTTGATATGACTTGATGTGATTAAATTCCATTTCAATTAAATTGTATTTATATAGCCCTATATCACAACAAAGTTGCCTCAGGGGGCTGTACAGAAATAGATGTATGTAAACAATAAACAAGGTCATTGCAAACAATAAGAAAAGTATGAGGGGTGTGAAGAGAAACAAAATCCCACGAGACAAGACACAAGATTGGGTCCACGAGATCCACACGATACGGGATTTTCACATTATTTTTTAAAAATCCTCAAAGATCCAATATATCAATAAAACATCACTTAAATGAGATTCACCATTATTTAGATTTATTTTTAAATCAGCTTGAACCCAATGGCATATACTTCTATTATTTGAAATAAAGAATTATTTTAATAATAAAGGCTATGGGGTGTCCTGGTTTAAACAGTTTGTCTAAAAATGCGGCTGAGACTGAGACTCCTGACCACACACGGAGACTCCTGACCACACACGGAAACTCCTGTGTCCTTAGACCCTCCATCAAGGTAAAGAAAAAAAATGTAAAATGTATGGGAAAAAGAGAAACCTTAGGGTGAACCACATGATAGAGAGATCCACTACCAGTACGGACAGGCTATAGATGTGTCCAGAACTGATGGATGAGGTCCTTATGCTAAGAGAGTTCAATGTGTGTGATACAAAGGAACTGTTATCTTTCGGTTTGCAACCCACTTTTGGACCCTTACCCACTAGTTTAGAACCATTGCTCTAAAGATCACACAGGGTATATACTATTAAAATATACTATACAGAAGTCACTGAAAATATTACATAACCCATGGGGAAAAATTCTACCTCAATGCTGGTGGGACAGACCATTGGAGGTCCACAATATTTTAACATTTAACCATGGCATATCCAATCCTCCCTCCATGATCCTCTGCTTTCTCTCCACCTTCTTATCTCATTTATTTGGCTGTCGATGTAACAATGGCCATCTGAGTAGCTTTTGAAGTGGGATTTCCTGTCTGTCAGATCTGACTGATTAGGTTTTACACACATGCTTTCACCATCTACCAAGGATTAACCAGTGGTATAAGTGCCAGCTGACAAGTCTAAACCTAAGCCAATGTTGCAGACAGACCAAGATTAGATAGTTAAGATTTATAGAGCCATTGCAGCAATTTGTTAGAGTACAATATTTAGGTTATAATAATTTTATATATTTTTCATGTGGCATAAATGTAACCAGTGTATGCGACATTGGTCTTTGCAGAGATGAGAATTGCCACTCTAGTCTTGAACTTGAACTCAGATCTGAAGCAGTCAAAGTTGTTTGTCTTGACACAGCTAGCTTTTCTACTTTTGAACTGTTCACTTGGCCATTCAATCCATCAAGTCACTTTGAAACAGTTTAAAAATAATACTATTTAGATTTACTTATGGTCAAATCTGAAATGCATCCTGTTTAAAATATAAATGTATTTGATTATGTACAGAAATATATGTAATACATATAAATAACAATGCCTGTGTGATATGTCCAATTGTGAGCACTGATTTCATGGTTCACTTATATAATTCATTAATGCATTGCCAATATTTATCCATGTTACAAGTCACCTTTTATTTATGTACGTTCACAAATCTCACAATGGTAGACTGAATGGTACAAAAATAAATTATGAATCTCCATTAATAACTAATGTTTTCTTCCACTGTGGATTACAACTGATCATTCCTGAAATCTCACCATTACATTTTTAGTTTTCTCGCTAACAGCCATCCTGTTTTCACCTTACACAACCTTGTGCATATTATCTATTGCCCACTCCCTTCATTGAGCCTTCCTCCTCTTCAAGGTGAATGGCAGCGCTGATGGTCCGCCTACTCAGGGCCTGTGTGTCAAGGGGAGAGGGGTTAGGCAATTAAATGTGCCTCTTATCATCGCTCACACGTCCCGGGACTGGTTCACTCACAGAAAAGCATTTCTCCGTCAGTGTATGTAAATGTGTGGACTTTATCTACAGTATGTCTATGTGTAATGACAACACACACATAGGCCAACTTTTCCATTCAAAAGGTTGGCATGAGAGGTGCTTCCTGTAACATGTGTATGATTGAGGTGAAGAAGAAAGCCATATGGAGTGATTACATTAGGCTCTTAAAAGATTATATCACCTACTTACAAGGCCATAAATCAAATCCATTTCAGCATTAAATCATGTATACTCATAGGGCAGGTGCTGCAATTGTTAATAGGGTTGGCCATTGTCTGTGAGCAACAAGAACAACTAGAAAATGTAAGCAGTTTTACAGAAGATTCATGTAAGTACTGAACACATTTAATACAGCCAATTATATATAAATGTGGTGTGGCATTTCATATGCGATGAATAACAAAGTATATGTCTGTGGATGGTTCTTAAATTTTACATCATTTTTATTACTTCCTGTTTGTTATCCAGGGAAGACAAACTAAGCATTGACACATTCGAAACACATCAATTTCCAATTTTAGAGGTTTTAAAAATAAAAATTGCATCATTTATACTGAATTTGTGCATTGACAACAACTTGTCTTGCCCCTTACAATCTGTTCATAGGCTTTCTGAAATGAGTCTTATTTCATCAAATAAAAACATTTAAAGTACAACACAAAGTTTCTAGTTCAAGTAAAGTCCCCCACAAAAATACAATTAAATGGTTCTGATATTTTTATTTTTTATTTTTAATAAACAAGTTGGCCAAAACACCTCAAACTCTAGCTTGATACTCTGCAAGCTTAATCACATTATAATGGTTTTGTTTATTTTTCCTTTGAGCACCGGTCCACCACCAAGAACTATTTCTCACAAAACCCATTCAAGTACTTCATTAAGACAATTCATCAGTAAAATGAACCCATATGGAGGTGGACTTCATAACTCCACCAATTAGAAACACACATACACAAAGACACCCACACAATTGTAGTCTATTGGGTGGGCCCCAGGTGCAAGTCCTTAATTAAGAGTCTATGAAGGCGCTAACGTTTATGCCGCTAACATCTAACCCTTTCACTTTCACCCCATTTGCCTGTCTCTTTTGCCCTCAATCTCAATCAATCTATTAACGTTCGCTCAATCATCTTAAATGTCCTCATGTCCAGATAGTGGGTTTCCTTATGCAATCACCTTGTGCCCACATCACCCATAGTAACCATTAACCCCAAATTTGTCTTTATTTCACTGCGCTCTATACAATACTTTAATTGCAAGTGCCTCTATGACTTGCATTTCATTCACTCAAGCCATTAACCCCTTTCTGTCTTGCACCCCATCTCACCTCCTTTTATGTGGGTTAGAATTTATGTCCATTTGTCTCCTCCTCTTAATGCCCATAGCCCATACTGGATGTATCTTCTACTTTTCTACAGTGTTGAGCAGTGCTCCATAGCAATGGGTCAACATATGTATCAAGGAAGGAGTGCTGCCGACAAATGAAGTATATTCTTAGTAACACATGATGTGGAATACAAAATATCAGAATTAATCAAAAGGATTGAAGAGATGGTAAATGAAAGAAGAAAAGGAGGTGAATGTTGGGGTCTTCACTGGCTATACATTTTTTGTTTGACTATTTGTATTTCCTACCGCTATCTTTTAATACATATATTGAATTTAAATTTTTTGTAAAAAAAAAGAACATAAACAAAAAAGCTAAACAAGACAATACAATACAAAAGTGCCAGACACGAAATTAAATATGCAAAAGTAAAAAAGTATGCAACTGGCGTAAATGTTAATTTACAAAAAACATCAATCATTGTAAAAACCAACAATGTCCCAGCCATCCAGATGATGTGGTAATTTGGCATTGAGCCAGAAAGGGCCCCCATATCACCTCATCGCTTTAGTGTTTATTCAGTTTGTCCAAACGAATGCGTTCCAGTTGTATCACAGATACCTTTTCCCTGAGTCAATGTTCGAAACTTGGAGGGGTGGTGGATTTCCAGGGCAGAAGTATCATTTCCTACCTCTATTCTGGCCAAAAACATAATTACATAGTTATTAATAAAAAAAATAAACACAGGCTGACAAAGTACCTTGTAATAGTCTTCTAGTTGAAGTTGTGCATGTTTCTAGACTGGACACTGTCCACTAGATGGGGTGATATTTTGAAAAAAACTCTCACAAAAATGTTTTGGATTTATACTCTCACTATGACTCTATGATGACTTTAGTTTAAAATATTTTCTGGATTAAAGTTAAAGGATGTGTAGTTGTCCCTTGTTATAAAGTAGACTGAAAGATGATTGGTTGATGTTAATTGTGCCCATCACCCTCCTGGGCACCTCTAAGAAGGCAATATAACGAAGTCAGACTAACTAGACTGTAGGCGTTTACCTTTTGTGATGTAGCCACAAATAGAAAAACTTATTTGTTTTTCTGTCCTGATTTGTGCAGGTCTCAGTGGCATCAGGGCTTTATATATGACAGGAACATTCAAGTCGGAGTCCATGGTTCTCGACCGGAAAAGGGCGGCTTGCCCTCTCCAGGTTGGTGGAGAAGGCCTGCCTCAAGTGGAGGAGTTCCAGTATCTCGGGGTGGAATGTGAGATTGACAGGCAGATGGGTGCAGCCTCTGCAGCAATGCGGTTGGTGTACCGGACCGTTGTGGTGAAGAAGGAGCTCAGCCGAAAGGCGAAGCTCTCAATTTACCGGTCGATCTACGTTCCTACCCTCACCTTTGGTCATGAGCTTTGGGTAATGACCGAAAGAACAAGATCGCGGGTACAAGTGGCCGAAATGAGTTTCCTCCGCAGGGTGGCCGGGCGCTCCCTTAGAGATAGGGTGAGAAGCTCAGTCACTTGGGAGGAGCTCAGAGTAGAGCAGCTGCTCTTTCACATCGAGAGGAGCCATCTGAGGAGGCTCGGGCATCGGTTTTGGATGCCCCCTGGGCGAGTGTCTGGGAAGCGGGAAGTCTGAGCATCTCTGCTTAGACTGCTGCTGATGGATGAAGGAACATTCACTTTTTGAGGCAAATTCTTTTTTAATAGCTTAAAGCCAGCCATCAAAAACATGTGAGCACTTTTGTAATTGCAAAGAAAACCTGACAAACAACATTGGACTTTCAATAGCCAACTAAGTTTGCCTACCCAAATGCTACAGAAAAATGTGAAAAGTCGGATAAGAAAGTGCATTGTAATAACGGTATATTCAAAAGTACATTTTCTGAAGATTGGCAGGTAATGTTCATTAGGGGCAAAGGAAAGTGCAAAAGGGGAGAAGTGGGGACTAGCATTTGACAGGCTGAATGGCAGCACAAAGGCCTGTTTCTATGAAGAGAATAGAGGAAGTAGGAGCAGAAATGCTAACTGTACCATTGAGAAGAAAAGACTGGAGCCGGAGGTGAAGGTGACAAGAAGCATTTAGGTTCATTATGTCAAGATCTCAATGTTTTCTCTCTTTTATTCTCTTGTAATGAGCAACCACTCCACGAAACATGAAGGTAATGATGAGCCGAGACTGGGTGACCTTTAGCAAAAATATCTATTAATTGGACAAATTCAAAGAATAGGCTTGTTCCGTCACATTTAGTCAAGTTTGAATACAGTATGGCATCATTATATGAATTGACACAATTTGCCAAAAGCTGAAATTGACTTTGTATCCAAATGTTTTGTGAAGTCTTATTTGCTCGCTGATTAAAAATAATTTCATATGCTTGAGTTGAACCACTTGGATGGACAATGGGATAATGGTCATGGGTTATTGTCATGTAATGTTTTTATATGCTGAGATAATTAGCGGTCTGATACATGAAATACAGCTACATTACTTTGGCTTATGAGACGCCCCCAAACCATCTACAAATATCCAGTTTCATCAAAGCATCATAAATTAATAAACCAATCTTTTTCTTTTTTCCACCAGCAGCTATGACAAAATCTGAGACAGTGAGACATGATTAGTGTTTAGACACTGACAAAGATCAGTCTAATGAATCCATTATCCATATGTATGTGTTCCCATACAGACAATACAGCGATATTGACAAGAATGCACGCACTTAGCAGATGGCTGGTGGTTAAGAGAGTGTGAATGATAAAATCTGCCCACTTCCCGTCGCCTTGTCCATTATTTCACTCCACTGCCTCCCCACAGTGTGTTGTGTGGTTTCATGCCTGTATGCATTTCTCTGTATTGGTGCATAAATTATATCTTTACATCACTTTTATCCCAAATGACCATTGTAAATGCACAATAATAAAAGGCAACCATCAAATACAAGCATTAAAACTGAATTTAATTGAGCTTTGTTCGTGGACGATTTTATGGTTTCCACCTATCATGTGTGACGAGTTGTAAGCAATCAAACTAATGGAAAATTACAGGCCTCTTTAAAATGTGCCACATGTGATATTGTGATGCCCATCTGTGTGTGTGTTCATGTGAAACTGACAAGTCAACATATGAGAGCAGGCTGCATGTATGTAGCATTAAGTTTACTGCCTTAGTGTGTCTGTGTTTGAAATGTGTATCAAATTTAGTCCAGACACAAAAACTCATCAAAAGACAGCAAAAGTGTTGTGTTTTGTTCTTACAGATAAAAAACATGCTAACTATCAGCATCAGCATGCAAAAATACTTTCCTGGGAGGTCTGTAAGATCACTTTGGACCAGCAGGGGGAATTGTGAGCTACTGCTTTGACAGCTTTTAAAAACAAGTTGTAATAAAACTGTCATACTACCGGTAGTTGGGGGCAAGATTTGAAATTGGCAGTGTTCATAAAGTAACATACTAAAATCAAAGTTTGGTCATGTCCTTAAATACATGCTCAAAGTCATATCAGTCATTATGGATCTCCTTCAAACTTCAATCACCAACCTCATTTTAGTCTATCATAACCGAGGAGATATTCATTACATAGACTGACGGATTGTAAATCACCGCACAAGATCAAGCCATATATCTCTTAAAGCTAATAGATCAGCTAACCGCATGCATCTGAATTGTATGTACTGACACCGAGGAGGAGACTGAGTCAGTCCACTGCATTTTACCACCAAAGTCAAAGTCAATATTGTGCTAAAGGATTTTTGTAGCCCTAAAAGCAAAAATGCCCCCTGTACACTACAAAAACCTATTAGAAAGTTATTTTAAGTTAAGTTAAAAAGTTCAGAAAAAAAATTTGCTTTGTTTTGAGATTTAGTTTAGTGGGTTTTTGTTACTTAGCGGTGGTTACTTGGTTACTTAGTGGATGCTGGCCATTTGTACACTAGTACGCAAACTGGCACCAGTATTCTTTATTTATAAGCTATTCCAAAGCCATACAGAATGTACAAGAGTCATGTACATTGTCCATATTGTGTGAGTACATAATTACACCCACCTACACAGTAAATGAAGTGGGTTCAAAGCAATAAGCGGTACTGCTTTCTTTAGAGGAAGGTCAATATTATTCTCAGCAGAAGCCACTTGAATAGAAACCTGTGAGAGTACCATGACTGTGAAGGTTGTGTGTAAGACAAGAAAGAAGTGGTTTGCCATTCATGTTCATGCACTTAACCTTGGGAATCACACTTATAGTAAATGCCTTTGAAGATGCCTTGTTATTGATAGATTTAACTAGCAGAAATTCTAGAGCTATTATGGTACTCATTTGACATGAGTATTACCGGCAGTATTTCATTCCCTTTCCCTTTTTACAAAACTGTTTCAAAATACACCAGCCACTACCTATTCTGATGTTCTGATATTAATTTATACTGTATCTAGTCAACCAATCAAACATGACAGCAATTCAGCACAGTTTGGCCAGTGAAAGAATCTGAAGTTCAAACAAAGCATTGAATTTGAGAAGAAGGGGGGTGTAAAAGTATCATGGTTGATTGTTTTGCAGACACTGGTCCAAAAAAGAGAGAATATCCAGTAGGTGTATATTTTGAGCCTTGTTGATGCCAGAGGTAAGAGAATGGCCACAACCAAATCTCCGAACACCCATCAAACCTAGAAGTGAATAGATTACAGCGTAAATCCATTAGTTACAAGATAGACCTAATCATTTGACTAGGGAGTGTGTTCATGTGCGTCACGTGGCAAACATGGAGTATATGGTTGTGTATAGAGACTGGCACCACTGCATTATGCATATAACTACTTCAGCGGGGTCATAATTGTCTCATTAGGACTGGCTTAGATTGTGTGTTCATCAGAATGACAGCACTACACTGGAGGGATGGGTCATAAAAAGAGAAGTGGAGGATAACAGTCAGGAGAAAATTCAGTGGTAAGCAAGACATATTGTGGACACATACAGTATTTATAGTTGTTTTTTTTCTGGTGGATAACATACAAAATGAAAATCCTGTAGTTCTTAGTGTTTAGTATTCAGCACACTCACACAAACACTTTAAAATGAATGAAATTTCACCAATTTACCAACACAGATAGATACCAGATCAGTGTTGGTGGTCAGATGTCAGTATGCTAAGTAATGACATAAAATACAATTGGGTATGACAATGTGTACAAATTGTGTTTGGCTCTAGAGTGACATTTAAATTGGACAGGCCATTCTTATCAATCAATAAAATATCCCAATTACCCCTTTAATAAAAACAGATTGGATACTTTCATCTGTGCATCAGATTGTCTTGTTTTGCCTACATTTACTTGACCTGGCTGGTCCCACTCTTGACATGAGCAACAAATATTATTTACTGAAAAATATGGGTGGTTTTATCTATGCTGCAATAAGATTTCTCAAAAATAGTTTTAGTAGCTGATTATGCATGGCCATACATAAAGAAAACAAATAAACATGAATCTAAGTCTCACATGATTTGCTTTAACAGTGATTTGGAAAGGGGGCTATAGGCGGTGTACCATTGTGTGCGTACCCATAGTTTATGTCCCTGGATGAACATCAATATCATACAAGGCGACTGCATTTCTTCTCTCTCTATCCATTACCAGCTAACCTTTCAAACAAGCCCGAGTCTCTATAAGGCAACACTGCAACACCCACAAGATGGGGAAAAATACATTAGGAATTACACTTCCAGCTACAGAGAAAATGCTGATGGGGATCCATATTTCCTGCTTACTTTTCATTTTCTTTGGCATAAATCTGAGTGGGCTTGAAAAACAGTGTGCGAGGGAGACATTAGGGTAATGGGAAAAGCTAGGTAAGGCTACACAACACACGCATAAGTTATCAGCAGCAAATATTTCACCTGCTGCAGTCACGGAAGAGCAACATGCTTACCATTAAGCATGGACACACAACCTAATGATGTTTAAATGTAATGATAATAATGATTTGTTTAAATGTGTCTTTTTTGTTATTTCCTGTTACTATAAGGGGTGTGCTGCCAAAACTAATTCAATGTGGTTCAGGTGGTAGTATTATGGTTACTTGACAGACCCTTTTCAATACAGTTTGGAAGGATTGTGCCACTACTCAATAGTCTTTGAAACACAACTTGACACATCAAATGCATGATCCGAGTACGCCTTTTACCAAAAATCACTTCTAGAAGGATCAGTTTGACCCCTCTTTTAAGAATGTGTGAAGAGCTCTCATTTTCTTTACAGTTCAGCACCTAAAGCTAAGAAGTGAAGGTCTGCCTACAGTAAAACTCTCATCTGGGATTAAGAGACATTTATTCTTCTGGGCTCAGTATTATACTACCAAAGTCTTGCTCAAAAATCCAATGAATATTTCACACACATTTCATATGCAATCTCCACTGCTCACAACCTGCTATCGCTCACTATAACTGTGCAGTTTATTGCTGCATCTCAAACTCATTTTTCATGGATTTTATACAATAAAAGTGCTGCACTTGATTTTAGCTTTATATATAAATGTATGAGTATGCTACAAGGCTTTGTATTGAGCTTTCACCTCAGAGACTAGAAAGTCCAGTTTGGATGGCGACCAAAAAGTAAAAAATATAGACTGACTTTTGACTTTTGACTATTCTTTTAGGACTTGGAATGTAATTTAACCACTGTTTTTGTTACTAGGTCAAAAGATCTGACATGTAACTATTGTACTTCATGTAATTGAATGGTGTCTAGTTAGCTGGTCTATTTATACTTTAATTATTGTTTTTGTTTAGTAGGACTCAGCAATATGAAGACCTAACTTAGCAGAACACAATGTGATATTTCAATAACAAATAGCTGCTAAACACCATTGGAGCACAAACTTAACCCTACATAAGCTTTGAGTCGTCACATGTCTAATGTTTAGAGACCATAGGTTGCAGAGTGCTAGATGGCAATAGATGGGACAAAAGTTAGAATGTTGGTTTAATAAAGTAAACTATCACAAACAGTATTCCGACTTTGTGCTACATGTGTAAAGTTCACAGTGTCAAAAGTTCAGTGTCAGGCCGTGGGTCAGTTGGATCTTTACGTTTCCATGGTAACAAGCTCTCATAATAGTAATCCCTGAGGTCACAAGCTGGTCTCCTGACACTGTTATTGCTCTTGTTACAAAGTCATATGGCCCCTGGGTTTTCACTTAGTGTGTCATCTCCCCCCACCACAAATACAGAAATACAACACTACACAGCAACATCAGCCTACTGTATGTTGCACATTTGTCATGTGCTTATACTGTTGACAATCAAGATCTATATCATTAAGGGAGAAAGTAGGCATGTATATATACTGTATTGATACTCCTACACTTTTTAATGATGTTAAAAATTACATGACAATATAACAAATAGACAATGAATGATGCAAAACCTCATGTACTGTGCACTACACCTACAGTTTTAGAATTATAAAATTCATAATGGTATTTTATTTGTTTGTTTTTGGGGCTTTGTTGGATCCAGTTCAGCAATGACTTTAGGCTAGTCCACTTTTTCCTTCAATCACTTATGGTCTTATTTTTAGTCTTCCAGAAACAATACTTCTCACAGAAAGTTTTGACATGGACAGTAGATGAGTTAGGTCACGGCTTGAATGACCTGCTTTCCTTTGCTTTCACAACCCAGTGGGAAATTGCCAACTATTGCAACTTTGTTCTTAATTAGTTCCAACAAATCCTGCAGTATTCATACCTCCTTAAGGGCACACAGTGAGCGAGTAAGGACAAGGAAATACACTGTACATTACATTTTATCGCCGGTAGGTTTTTCAACTTTTTCAGGCAAAATAAAAAATTTAGTTGGAGCAGGCTCATTAAAACATGTTGACACTGCTTTCATGTACAAAGCCACTAAAAAGACTGGATATCCACTAAAGGTCTTCAGCCATTGTACTTAATGTATGCCATTTATAACATTCATATAGATTATACAAGTAATACAAATGAATGTTAAAGCAGGGAATATTGCTCAGGGGAAAAATAGGAAGATTGAGTTTCCAAAGTCTCCAAAAGTGAATTGCTAATGACAGTGTCTAACGCTAAAGGCAGCTTAAAACCTTTGCCTTTGAATTTTGCTGCCGAGGCAATATTCGGTCCAGGAGAATAGCTTATGGGCCACTGCAGCTCAATACTCAGGAGTCCACACTCACTTTAGAACTGAGACACCTGCTTCTCTTTTATACACAGCACTCCAAGCTAAGCAATGGCAAACAAAATTATTATGAGCATTACTGCATTCCCACAAAGAAAAGAAAGAAAGCCTGGTCGCTAATGATATGCTATCATTATGTGATTATTGATTACAGAAATGTAGGGTAATACTGCATTATTGTGCATTGAGTTGTATAGCCAAAAACACACACTGATACACCGTTTCATATTGCAAAAGGAAACCACTTTTTTAGCCTAGCTTACCGATTAACAGTATATCTGAGACAGAAAAGCTTTATGCAATGCTTAGTTTCAGTCAGTTTTTTTCCCACTAATATTTTGAAGAGACAAAACCTCAAAGCAATGATTAAATAATTTCTTACCTTGTCTTTGTCTTCAACCAGATCACTCAGTATATCATCTGGGTCCAAAATCCCCCCGTCGCAATATTCAACATGATGGGTCCGAACCAGGAAGTCCCCCTCCTGTAACACAACATATATACAAACTATTTTTATCTGTATGGTCAAATGTCTAACATAATTCTATTTTACAAGGCAAAAAGCTAAATTTGAAATGGTGTTAATATTGATCATTGTATTATTTGTCTAGCCACTACAATGAATCATTAGTGGATTTTGTTGAAAACTTAAAAAAATATATATATATTATTTCACAAAATTGATGTTTTCATGTAGAGGCCATCATTTAGGTTTTCATGTGTCATAAAGAGGCAATAATTTAGAAAAATGTATTTGATACTGTAAAAACCAGTCACATTAAAATCAACCACTTACAGTTCCTTTAACACAGAATAAAACCACTGCATATACACATGCTTTCCTTTCCTCCATCTTTGGCTGTGTGCCTCGTGAAGATTACAACTACATCCTATAGGCCTGTTCCTGCTCTCTCTGGTGTGTTGGCTCTGTGATTAATGACATCCACACTGCTCAGGACAGCTGACTACATAGAGCTGCTTGTTGAACAACATACTTAGACAAGGCACACATACAAGCTCCCCAACACATGCTATAGACACACTGTGGTGAAAGTACAATCGAACCAACAGCCCTGAGACAAGCATGACTCAAACCCATCCAGGGAGGTGCTCTGTTAAATCACTCTTTCAGGGTCAGGTACTGTCAGCTATTATCAGGACAAGACATATGTGTCCCAGTGGACATCAGAAGTTGAAATGTCAAGACCAACAAGCAGCCTGAGGCAAAACAGTTTTCAAATTTTCATAGAGCTCACTTTGCAAATAGGATGTTATCTGTACAGGTTGGTTTGTTATAAGGCTGCATAAAATCATGTGATTACTGATTAGCAAGAACTATTTTGAGTACACTGCAATAACTAAATACATGAAACTAGATTTAAAAAAGGGTATATTACCATTTTAAAGACTTCAGATTTACTGCAGTCTTAAACTTTCATTCCATTTTCATTTTGATTCAAGTGAAGATTTAGCATTTCTAGATTGTATCCCTACTTTTAATTAACTGTCTGCACCCCGCTCTTCATACTTCTTCATATTTTTGAGGAAGCATGTTGTGTTTGAACAGAACTGTACCAAAACACAATGTACCGGTACTGTAATGGTACTGTCAAAATGTGGTTTTAGAATATAATATAGAAAATCAAGTATCTGCTTACTTCAAATATAGCAACAAACACACACCGTGAAAACGTGAAATAGCTCTTTTCAGTGCAGTTACACATGAGTGGAACATTGCTGCTTGTTTGTTTTACTTGCAGATTTCCAGGCCATTCTGTAAGTCTATTGTGAGAGTGAACAGCTAAAGCCCAGGTCATCAGTTTGAGGGATTTTAAAACATTACATTTACATTGTTTCATTGTTATCTTCTGCAAAGTGTTTATCCTGCCTGAGCACACAAATAAGCCACATATTAACTTGCAAAATAGCATACATAAATGTAGGATTGTAATTTTCGCATTAGAATGGGCCATTTTCATTTTGTTTAACTGGTCTAGAGAGTAATCCCAAACAGTTAGTTCTTGTTCATGTCTGACTATGCATGTGAAGAATGAAAAATACAACTCCTCCACAACTTTTTTTATTACATGTTATTGAAGTGAAAGTAAAGGTACAGAAAAACACAAGAATGTCTTTCTGTGTTTGCCAAGCCTCTGAAAGTGTAAACAAACTTATCTTGGTATTTCAAACTGACCAGTACAGATCTGAGCCAGGATATATTGCTATCAAATTGCATGTTGCAGCAGGAGTAGAAACTATACTGTATGTCACAATGATAGACAGTGGAGTTGCCATGGACTTGAATTGAGCATTTTCTAGATCGGGGTAAAGGCTCTAATCTTTCAAAGCACCAAGAATTTCTGAATTGTCAATTAAAACCAATGCCATTTTGGCAGATGTCAATGGTTTCAGCCAAAGTGCTCAATGTCTCAATGCACAAAAAGGCAATGCTTATTAACTTTACTTTTTAAGTTTGAAAGCTAAGTTACAAACTGCTAAAATGACAAGAGATTGACTCGATTGACTAGAGCTAGAGATAAGAACTATGAGCAAACTGATGTAATCTGAAATGTTGCAGTGCCTCAATCAATTATATGTCACATGAACTTGAGCTGACAGGATCCTGCATCTTTACTGTGTGCTGCCAATTTAAAATCCTGAAGGCATGCTTATAGGACATCAGATAAGAGCTGTAACACCCTGATCACTTCAGAGGATTAGCACTTAATACACTGTTTTGATTGCTAGATAATGTATCTATTTGTGCTAATATCTGGCTCTCATGATCTAAACCTTTGACAGACTAGGGCTTGTCTAGAAACACCTCCACCAACATAACTGCAAATATGACCTGCTTTACTTGCTTGAAAAACAACATATTGTGTTGTGTGGCTCAAAGCACTTTACATTAGTCTATTATTCAAATGACCACTACCAAAATCTCCACCCCAAACAACAGTACTTTTGTTGGGGGAAGTGCCTTCTAATCTACCGCCATCCCTTAAGGTGCTGTTTCAAACTAAAGGTGAGAGCTTAAATTCTAGCTCTGTTTGTAATGTCACTTAAACTGTAAACAATAAAATGCTATTAAATAATAAAAAAAAATAAAAATCTTAAATGTAACAAAAAATGTGTAGTGTCACTTTCAAGGTGTAAATTATACAGTATTTTCATCAACAATTGTATTATTCCATGTACATGATGATACGCTAATGCAAGTGTTATCATGAGCTTTTCAAGTGCCCCATAAAAAACATTAAGCTAATTCACCACATTCTTATATTGTGTTTACGGAGAGTGGCACGTGTCTCCTCCCTGAGACCCTCCTGTCATTGAAACTAATTGCCTGAACTTTGGAACATCCATGACATTTTACTGCTTTATCAGATAGTACACACAGCTTGTCACCATTCCTCCCATAGTTAATAAAACCACAAAACATGCCCATATAGGCTGGGAGCATTTATGTACACCCACACATCACAGTTTGCGTGCAATGGTAAACACTAAGGATTCTAACACAAAGAACAAGACAGGTTATTTCCAGTACTTTGGATAAAGACCAGGAATGTGCCATCTAGACAGCATTAACTTAACATTAAACTTTGTGAATATATGATTGAAGAGCTTCCTATAAACAAGTTATTTGCCTTTTCCATGTGTATTTTTGTAACCATCAACCAAAAGGCAGTGGGTGACTTTGACGGAGCTGGAAACATAGAAACTTCTACATTACATGATTATACAACTATATTTACCATCTTCTATACAATAATGTCTTTGGAAATTGAGAGGAAGCCAGGCTGCCCACCAAGACCCTATGGTCGTACCAGGAGGACATGCAAAGTAAGGCCAATGAAATAAACCACCATCTTTTTTTCTAACTGGCACTTCCATTTCATTGTATTATTTTTGTGGTCAGTGTGTAGTCAGTAATACCACATATATCTGAATGTGGTGTCTAGACTCTCATTACAGCTGAGTAGTATTTATTGCAAGTAGCTTAATCTCTTAGTCATGTATAGCTTAAAAGTTGCCTTACATCACATTTCACTCTCAAAACTCTTTGCACTCCCTCCTGGAAGTCTAATACAAAAATAGCATGGTAATTGTTATAATTAAGCAATGGAACAACAATGCCAAAAACTTCAAACCAAGAGCTCTTTAGCATCACTAAGACACTGCCTTTTATGCCTGTAGGTCTTAAGCATCCCTGTGGGACCTCCTAACGAAGCTGCTGATGAATGGGACTGCCATGTCAGTCAGGCTACAGTAAGCCTACATGGGGAAAAACACAATGCATGTTTGTAATACAAGCTATCTAAGTAGAACACAGCTGATAAAAAGGCAAGAAAGTGTGGCAATATAGAAAGCAAGCTGTTTAAGTGACAATTTAAAACATTGCCTTGCACTGGCCGGGATTAGAGAGCGGAGCGATAATAATCCTCAAAAGTTGCAACTACAAAATAAAGTGAAATGCAGGAGGGAATATGATCTACATCCCACATCAAAGGAAGAACATATTGAGGTAAATGAAGTGTTGGAGGCTGTAAAAAGGCAAACGAAAGGAGGAAACTAAAACAAAGCTTGAATGTTTAAAATGTCAAACAACAAAAAGGGAAGACAAAACAAAGATAAAAAATTAGGGAAGTATGACAGTGAATGCAGAAGTATAAAATATGGCTATGCAATATATCACTAATGCATTGTTATTGCATTGTTAGCAAGCACAATATTGTAAGAATACACTGGAAGCAAATAGGTATGAGCCTCCTATTGGATAATTACTGCATGGGCGATCACAGTATGTGCCCATAGAATGAGGTCATCTGACTAGACTACCTGAATATACTGAATGACCAGGTTATTCCATCATGGGATTTTTTTTCTTCCATGATGGCACAGCCATATTCCAAGATGACAATGCCAGGATTCATCACCCTCAAACCACAGCGAGAATCTTTGGGATGTACTGGAGAAGGCTTTGCACAGTAGAGGCACTGGACTGACATAAATCTAGTGACATTGCAGAAGCTTATCGAAACAATGCCAAGGCGAATATGTGTCGTAATCAAAGCTAAAGGCAGTCCAACAAAATATTGTGTGGGCCCAACAATGTTACGATCTGGAGACAGAATTAAAAATATTTAAATATTAACACGGGCTTAACATGATAAAGGTTATCCTACTATCGCCGCCAGTCATATACAGTTGCAAGAAACCCTTTGGGATTATTTCATCATAAATTGCTCATAAATGTTTTCTGATCTTCATCTTCATTAGCTTAAACTAATGTTTTCATGTTTTTATTGAACACAACATATAAACATTCACAGTGCAGGGGGAAAAGTATGTGCACTTTTGGATTTAATAACTGGTTGACCCTCCTTTGGCAGCAATAATCTCTCCTCTGATCTGCAACTACAAGAAACGTTTAGTTGAGGTTATTGCTGCCAAAGGAGGGCCAACAAGTTATTAAATCCAAAAGTGCACATACTTTTTCCACCCTGCACTGTGAATGTTTACATGTTGTGCTGTACATATCATCATACTGAACAGTCATTTCACAGCCCTGTTTAACTAATATTGCGTACCACTAGTATAAAGTTAATCTTGAGGTATAGAGGAGACTTTAGGAAGTGCTGACAAAGCCGTAGGAGTAGAAAACAACAGACAAAGTGAAGGAGAGCAGTGGGAGAACAGGCCATAACAAAGGAGTGCCTGGTGTACGAGCTTAACAAGCCATTTCATTCACACACAGCCAGGAAGGTAAGTATTTAAACAGTCAGAGAGCTAATCAATAGAGCAGAGAGGTGCAGGCGAGCACACAGGGACGCTGCAGGGAAACGCTCCAGGATCTTTCTCAACGCGTCTGTGAAGAACAATGCCGAACAAGAGGCTGAACATGCTACAAATGCTATGTGTTAAAGGATCACTACAAAGAACAATGTACAAATCTATTGCACTGGTTGTGGATTCATTTCACTTTTCAACAACACAATGTTTAGTTTCTGTGTTGTGCTGGGAGCTACTGTAGTTAATGTTTTTGGAGCCAAGGTCAGGCCGTTTCACTGTGATGCAATGTATCATTCAGGTGCTCAAAAATCATCCATTTGAATCACTGCTCAACTTGCTGGTTTTGGGGATGAGAAATCAAGGTTTTGGACACCTTAATAAAAAAAAAGTGAACATTGGAAAAGAAATACATTTCCGGACTGTCTTATCACTCATGCTGGATTGAATACATTAACATCCGCCATCCTACTGTTCATTCTGACTCATGAACTACAATTTCAATTTCTGGTTTACTGACAAATATGTTTGGTATGTCAGTAAAACATGTGACGACAACCTGCACAGGAGTTTTATGGTGTCCAGATTATCCCCAATGCAATTTGATATCAGAAATGTAAAATAATAACCCATAAATAAAAAAATAAAAAAAATTAAACTTTACCATTTACAGGTAAAGGGAACTAATGTAGCTCATAAAGATGAAGTTGAAGGTTATTGGGGAAGTTTTCAAAGAGGAAGAAGGGATCTAGAGAATGTAAAGAGACAGTCAATGGCTTTGTGGCAAGTGTTACTAAGGCATATGAGCCATTGAGATGCAAATCACGATAAACAAGATGGAGGGTCCAAAACAGCGGGTTGAAGCAGTGCTATATGCGGGCAGATGAAAGTAGATAGAAGTCAAAGTAGATAGAGGTACTAGAAACTAAGTGCATTTCTAAGTATACCCTTTGTGCCTCACATAAACACGACTACGACACGTCTCCATCACAGCTGAGGCCCAATCTAGTGTGCTCTTTGAATAATAGAGCCAATATGCAGCCGGTCACTGAGAAGATTTGGTCGTCTGATGGGGGTCATAAGGCTGCAGCCCTGGGAGCGGCGCGGGGAATCAACAGCACTCATAAAGGAATCACCAAAGGGAACTCATTTACATTTCACACTTACAATAGAAAAGGCTTGTGGCAGCTTCTGTCTGGACCGTCACAATTCATATCAGATACGCTTTTAATTTTTTATGCAGCAATTATGGAGTGCTGGACCTCCCCGGCTTTGTCTAATTTCCCCAGACTTTGAGGGAAGTGAGACTCATACGGCCCTTTTATGATATAAAAATGACTGAGCTTCAAGATTATGCTTTTATGACTACAGGGAAAATCCTTGAATGTTATGAAAAAAAAGAAAAATCTCCTGTCTTTTAGGGGCTCATCACAATGCTACTCAGCTACTTCTGTGACTTTTACAGTGAAAAACTGATGGCTCACAGGTCAATGAGACAAAAAATTTGCAAAATTGTTCACAGCTATTGTTCATGTTCTTCAGCGTGACAGAGTAGTTAACATGAGAACATGAGAGGGGATTTTACAGCTTATTATATATATATAAATAACACATAACAAGATGTCCAGTATAGTAAACAATTGTAATAATCCGGCTTAGTTAGTCTTTAAAAAGGCTACAAACTTTAACTATAAAGTTCCCACGGGTCAAAAAGACAAACCTATACTATACATTTTATTGCAATACTGTAAAAATTTTGTAATAATTAACGATTAAACAACAACTTTTTATATTGGCTATTTTCAAATATACCTTTTAAAACACATAATATGCTTATGTTAATAATAATAATAATAATAATAATAATAATAATAATAATAATAATAATTCATCAATTTTATATAGCGCTTTTCACAACTACTCAAAGACGCTTTACATATTTTGTATTATTCATTCACTC